>CM053153.1:98537340-98687340 GCA_028571685.1 Heterohyrax brucei | reverse complement strand
TGAACAGAGAATGTATGAGTTTCTCAAGATTGGTATCAGATAGAAACAAGAGAAAGTACACATTGATTCATCTACCTAGAGAAGTTACAGAGGTTTATACAAAGAATTCCAAGAATAAGTACAAGAAAATAAGAGAGACTTAGAAAACTGGTAAAACCTACTTTGTTGATAGAGCTGGGAGTACTTAGCACTGTGAAAACAGCACTTTCGCAGAAAGAAATCTACTTCTCTAAGACGGGGAAACAGGGAACAGAGAATGTATAAGTTTCTCAAGATTGGTAACAGATAGAAACAAGAGAAAGTACACAGTGATTCATCTACCTAGAGAAGTTACAGAGGTTTACACAGAGAATTCCAAGTATAAGTACAAGAAAATAAGAGAGACTTAGAAAACTAGTAAAACCTACATTGTTGATAGAATTGGGAGTACTTAGCACTGTGAAAAAAGCACTTTCGCAGAGAGAAATCTACTTGTCTAAGACCGGGAAACAGTAAACAGAGAACGTATGAGTTTCTCAAGATTGGTAACAGATAGAAACAAGAGAAAGTACACAGTGATTCATCTACCTAGAGAAGTTACAGAAATTTACACAGAGAATTCCCAGTTTAAGTACAAGTAAATAAGAGAGACTTAGAAAACTGGTAAAACCTACATTGTTGATAGAGTTGGGAGTACTTAGCACTGTGAAAACAGCACTTTCGCACAAAGAAATCTACTTCTCTAAGACCGCGAAACAATGAACAGAGAAAGTATCAGTTTCTCAAGATTGGTAACAGATAGAAACAACAGAAAGTACACAGTGATTCATGTACCTAGAGAAGTTACAGACGTTTACACAGAGAATTCCCAGTATAAGTACAAGTAGGTAAGAGAGACTTAGAAAACTGGTAAAACCTACATTGTTGATAGAGCTGGTAGTACTTAGCATTGTGGAAACAGCACTGTCACAGAGAGAAATCTACTTGTCTAGGACCGGGAAACAGTGAACAGAGAATGTACGAGTTTCTCAAGATTGGTAACAGATAGAAACAAGAGAAAGTACACAATGATTCTTCTACCTAGGGAAGTTATAGAGGTTTACCCAGAGAATTGCCATTATAAGTACAAGTAAATAAGAGAGACTTAGAAAACTGGTAAAACCTACATTGTTGATAGAGTTGGGAGTACTTAGCATTGTGAAAACATCACTTTCGCACAAAGAAATCTACTTCTCTAATACCGCGAAACAGTGAAAAGAGAAGGTTTGAGTTTCTCAAGATTGGTAACACATGGAAACAAGACAAAGTACACAGTGATTCATCTTCCTAAAGAAGTTACAGAGGTTGACACAGAGAATTCCAAGTATAAGTACAAGTAAATAAGAGAGACTTAGAAAACTGGTAAAACCTACATTGTTGATAGAGTTGTGAGTACTTAGCACTGTCAAAACAGCACTTTCGCAGAAAGAAATCTACTTTTCTAAGACTGGGAAACAGTGAACAGAGAATGTATGAGTTTCTCAAGATTGGTAACAGATAGAAACAAGAGAAAGTACACAGTGATTCATCTACCTGGAGAAGTTACAGAGGTTTACACAGAGAATTCCAAGTATAAGTACAAGAAAATAAGAGAGACTTAGAAAACTGGTAAAACCTACACTGTTGATACAGTTGGGAGTGCTTAGCACTGTGAAAACAGCCCTTTCGCAGAAAGAAATCTACTTCTCTAAGACTGGGAAACAGTGAACAGAGAAAAGATCAGTTTCTAAAGATTGGTAACAGATAGAAACAACAGAAAGTACACAGTGATTCATGTACCTAGAGAAGTTACAGAGGTTTACACAGAGAATTCCCAGTATAAGTACAAGTAAATAAGAGAGACTTAGAAAACTGGTAAAACCTACATTGTTGATAGAGTTGGAAGTACTTAGCATTGTGAAAACATCACATTCTCATGAAGAAATCTACTTCTCTAAGACCAGGAAACAGTGAACAGAGAATGTATGAGTTTCTCAAGATTGGTAACAGATAGAAACAAGAGAAAGTACACATTGATTCATCTACCTAGAGAAGTTACAGAGGTTTATACAAAGATTTCCAAGTATAAGTACAAGAAAAAAAGAGAGACTTAGAAAACTGGTAAAACCTACATTGTTGATAGAGTTAGGAGTACTTTGCACTGTGAAAACAGCACTTTCGCAGAAAGAAATCTATTTCTCTAAGACGGGGAAACAGGGAACAGAGAATGTATGAGTTTCTCAAGATTGGTAACAGATAGAAACAAAAGAAAGTACACAGTGATTCATCTACCTAGAGAAGTTACAGAGGTTTATACAAAGAATTCCAAGTATAAGTACAAGAAAATAAGAGAGTTAGAAAACTGATAAAACCTACATTGTTGATAGAGCTTGGAGTACTTAGCACTGTGAAAACAGCACTTTCGCAGAAAGAAATCTACTTCTCTGAGACCGGGAAACAGTGAACAGAGAATGTATGAGTTTCTCAAGATTGGTAACAGATAGAAACAAGAGAAAGTACACAATGATTCATCTACCTAGGGAAGTTATAGTGGTTTACACAGAGAATTCCCAGTATAAGTACAAGTAAATAAGAGAGACTTAGAAAAATGGTAAAACCTACATTGTTGATAGAGTTGGGAGTACTTAGCATTGTGAAAACATCACTTTCGCACAAAGAAATCTACTTCTCTAATACTGTGAAACTGTGAAAAGAGAAGGTATGAGTTTCTCAAGATTGGTAAGAGACAGAAACAAGAGAAAGTACACAGTGATTCATCTACCTAGAGAAGTTACAGAGGTTCACCCAGAGAATTCCCAGTATAAGTACAACAAAATAAGAGAGACTTAGAAAACTGGTAAAACCTACTTTGTTGATAGAGTTGGGAGTAATTAGCACTGTGAAAACATCACTTTCGCAGAAAGAAATCTACTTCTCTAAGACCGGGAAACAGTGAAAAGAGAATGTATGAGTTTCTCAAGATTGGTAACAGATAGAAACAAGAGAAAGTACACAGTGATTCATCTACCTAGAGAAGTTACAGAGGTTTACACAGAGAATTCCAAGTATAAGTACAAGAAAATAAGAGAGACTTAGAAAACTGGTAAAACCTACATTGTTGATAGAATTGGGAGTACTTAGCACTGTGAAAACAGCACTTTCGCAGAGAGAAATCTACTTGTCTAAGACCGGGAAACGGTAAACAGAGAACGTATGAGTTTCTCAAGATTGGTAACAGATAGAAACAAGAGAAAGTACACAGTGATTCATCTACCTAGAGAAGTTACAGAAATTTACACAGAGAATTCCCAGTATAAGTACAAGTAAATAAGAGAGACTTAGAAAACTGGTAAAACCTATATTGTTGATAGAGTTTGGAGTACTTAGCATTGTGAAAACATCACTTTCGCACAAAGAAATCTACTTCTCTAATACCGCGAAACAGTGAAAAGAGAAGGTATGAGTTTCTCAAGATTGGTAACACATGGAAACAAGACAAAGTACACAGTGATTCATCTTCCTAAAGAAGTTACAGAGGTTGACACAGAGAATTCCAAGTATAAGTACAAGTAAATAAGAGAGACTTAGAAAACTGGTAAAACCCACATTGTTGATAGAGTTGGGAGTACTTAGCACTGTGAAAACAGCACTTTCGCAGAGAGAAATCTACTTGTCTAAGACCGGGAAACAGTGAAAAGAGAATGTGTGAGTTTCTGAAGATTGGTAACAGGTAGAAACAAGAGAAAGTAAACACTGATTCATCTAGCTAGAGAAGTTACCCTAACCCTAACCCTAACCCTAACCCTAACCCTGACCCTGACCCTGACCCTGACCCTGACCCTGTCCCTGATCCTGACCCTGACCCTGACCCTGACCCTGACCCTGACCCTAACCCTACCCTAACCCTAACCCTAAACCTAACCCTAACCCTAACCCTAACCCTAACCCTAACCCTAACCCTAACCCTAACCCTAACGCTAACCCTAACCCTAACCCTAACCCTAACCCTAACCCTAACCCTAACCCTAACCCTAACCCTAACCCTAACCCTAACCCACACCCTAACCCACACCCTAACCCTAACCCTATCCCTAACCCTAACCCTAACCCTAACCCTCACCCTAACCCTAACCTTAACCCTAACCCAAACCCTAACCCTACCCCTACCTCTACCCCTAGCCCTACCGCTACCCCTATCCCTACCCCTACCCCTACCCCTACCCCTACCCCTACACAGGGAATTTCAAGTATAAGTACAAGAAAATAAGAGAGACTTAGAAAGCTAGGTAAAACCTACATTGTTGATAGAGTTGGGAGTACTTAGCACTGTGAAAACAGCACTTTCCCAGATAGAAATCTACTTCTGTACGACCGGGAAACAGTGAACAGAGAATGTAAGAGTTTCTCAAGATTGATAACAGATAGAAACAAGAGAAAGTACACAGTGATTCATCTACCTCGAGAAGTTACAGCGGTTTACGCAGAGAATTCCAAGTATAAGTACAAGAAAATAAGAGAGACTTAGAACACTGGTAAAACTTACATTGCTGATAGAGCTAGGAGTACTTAGCACTGTCAAAACAGCACTTTCGCAGAAAGAAATCTACTTTTCTAAGACTGGGAAACAGTGAACAGAGAATGTATCAGTTTCTCAAGATTGGTAACAGATAGAAACAAGAGAAAGTACACAGTGATACATCTACCTGGAGAAGTTACAGATGTTTACCCAGAGAATTCCAAGTATAAGTACAAGAAAATAAGAGAGACTTAGAAAACTGGTAAAACCTACATTGTTGATAGAGTTAGGAGTACGTAGCACTGTGAAAACAGCACTTTCGCAGAAATAAATCTACTTCTCTAAGACTGGGAAACAGTGAACAGAGAAAGTATCAGTTTCTAAAGATTGGTAACAGATAGAACCAACAGAAAGTACACAGTGATTCATGTTCCTAGAGAAGTTACACAGGTTTACACAGAGAATTCCCAGTATAAGTACAAGTAAATAAGAGAGACTTAGAAAACTGGTAAAACCTACATTGTTGATAGAGTTGGGAGTACTTAGCATTGTGAAAAAATCACTTTCTCATGAAGAAATCTACTTCTCTAAGACCAGGAAACAGTGAACAGAATGTATGAGTTTCTCAAGATTGGTAACAGATAGAAACAAGAGAAAGTACACATTGATTCATTTCCCTAGAGAAGTTACAGAGGTTTATACAAAGAATTCCAAGTATAAGTACAAGAAAATAAGAGAGACTTAGAAACCTGGTAGAACCGACATTGTTGATAGAGTTAGGAGTACTTAGCACTGTGAAGACAGCACTTTCGCAGAAAGAAATTTACTTCTCTAAGACGGGGAAACAGTGAACAGAGAATGTATCAGTTTCTCAAGATTCGTAACAGATAGAAACAAGAGAAAGTACACTGTGATTCATCTACCTAGAGAAGTTACAGAGGTTTATACAAAGAATTCCAAGTATAAGTACAAGAAAATAGGAGAGTTAGAAAACTGATAAAACCTACATTGTTGATAGAGCTTGGAGTACTTAGCACTGTGAAAATAGCACTTTCGCAGAAAGAAATCTACTTCTCTGAGACCGGGAAACAGTGAACAGAGAATGTAAGAGTTTCTCAAGATTGATAACAGGTAGAAACAAGAGAAAGTACACAGTGATTCCTGTAGCTAGAGAGGTTACAGAGGTTTACACAGAGAACTCCCAGTATAAGTACAAGTAAATAAGAGAGACTTAGAAAATGGGTAAAACCTACATTGTTGATAGAGTTGGGAGTACTTAGCATTGTGAAAACATCACTTTCGCACAAAGAAATCTACTTCTCTAATACCGCGAAACAGTGAAAAGATAAAGTATGACTTTCTCAAGATTGGTAACAGGTAGAAACAAGAGAAAGTAAACACTGATTCATCTAGCTAGAGAAGTTACCCTAACCCTAACCCTAACCCTAACCCTAACCCTAACCCTAACCCTAACCCTAACCCTAACGCTAACCCTAACCCTAACCCTAACCCTAACCCTAACCCTAACCCTAACCCTAACCCTAACCCTAACCCTAACCCTAACCCTAACCCTAACCCTAACCCTAACCCACACCCTAACCCACACCCTAACCCTAACCCTATCCCTAACCCTAACCCTAACCCTAACCCTCACCCTAACCCTAACCTTAACCCTAACCCAAACCCTAACCCTACCCCTACCTCTACCCCTAGCCCTACCGCTACCCCTATCCCTACCCCTACCCCTACCCCTACCCCTACCCCTACCCCTACACAGGGAATTTCAAGTATAAGTACAAGAAAATAAGAGAGACTTAGAAAACTGGTAAAACCTACATTGATGATAGAGTTGGGAGTACTTAGCATTGTGAAAAAATCACTTTCTCATGAAGAAATCTACTTCTCTAAGACCAGGAAACAGTGAACAGAATGTATGAGTTTCTCAAGATTGGTAACAGATAGAAACAAGAGAAAGTACACATTGATTCATTTCCCTAGAGAAGTTACAGAGGTTTTTACAAAGAATTCCAAGTATAAGAACAAGAAAATAAGAGAGACTTAGAAACCTGGTAGAACCGACATTGTTGATAGAGTTAGGAGTACTTAGCACTGTGAAGACAGCACTTTCGCAGAAAGAAATTTACTTCTCTAAGACTGGGAAACAGTGAACAGAGAATGTATCAGTTTCTCAAGATTCGTAACAGATAGAAACAAGAGAAAGTACACTGTGATTCATCTACCTAGAGAAGTTACAGAGGTTTACAGAGAGAATTCCCAGTATAAGTACAAGAAAATAAGAGAGACTTAGAACACTGGTAAAACCTACATTGTTGATAGAGCTGGGAGTACTTAGCACTGTAAAAACAGCACTTTCGCACAAAGAAATCTACTTCTCTAAGACCGGGAAACAGTGAAAAGAGAAGGTATGAGTTTCTCAAGATTGGTAACACATGGAAACAAGACAAAGTACACAGTGATTCATCTTCCTAAAGAACTTACAGAGGTTGACACAGAGAATTCCCAGTATAAGTACAAGTAAATAAGAGAGACTTAGAAAACTGGTAAAACCTACATTGTTGATAGAGTTGGGAGTACTTAGCACTGTGAAAACAGCACTTTCGCGTAACGAAATCTACTTCTCTAAGACCTGGAAACAGTGAACAGAGAATGTATCAGTTTCTCAAGATTGGTAACAGATAGAAACAAGAGAAGGTACACAGTGATTCATCAACCTAGAGAAGTTATAGAGGTTTACACAGAGAATTCCCAGTATAAGTACAAGTAAATAAGAGAGACTTAGAATACTGGTAAAACCTACATTGTTGATAGAGTTGGGAGTACTTAGTACTGTGAAAACAGGACTTTCACACAAAGAAATCTACTTCTCTAAGACCGCGAAACAGTGAACAGAGAATGTATGAGTTTCTCAAGATTGGTAACAGATAGAAACAAGAGAAAGTACACATTGATTCATCTACCTAGAGAAGTTACAGAGATTTATACAAAGAATTCGAAGTATAAGTGCAGGAAAATAAGAGAGACTTAGAAAACTGGTAAAACCAACTTTGTTGATAGAGCTGGGAGTACTTAGCACTGTGAAAACAGCACTTTTGGAGAAAGAAATCTACTTCTCTAAGACGGGGAAACAGGGAACAGAGAATGTATGAGTTTCTCAAGTTTGGTAACAGATAGAAACAAGAGAAAGTACACAGTGATTCATCTACCTAGAGAAGTTACAGACGTTTATACAGAGAATTCCAAGTATAAGTACAAGAAAATAAGAGAGTTAGAAAACTGATAAAACCTACATTGTTGATAGAGCTTGGAGTACTTAGCACTGTGAAAATAGCACTTTCGCAGAAAGAAATCTACTTCTCTAAGACCGGGAAACACTGAACAGAGAATGTATGAGTTTCTGAAGATTGGTAACAGGTAGAAACAAGAGAAACTAAACACTGATTCATCTAGCTAGAGAAGTTACCCTAACCCTAAACCTAACCCTAAACCTAACCCTAACCCTAACCCTAACCCTAACCCTAACCCTAACCCTAACCCTAACCCTAACCCTAACCCTAACCCTAACCCTAACCCTAACCCTAACCCTAACCCTAACCCTAACCCTAACCCTAACCCTAACCCTAACCCTAACCCTAACCCTAACCCTAACTCTAACCCTAACCCTAACCCTAACCCACACCCTAACCCACACCCTAACCCTAACCCTATCCCTAACCCTAACCCTAACCCTAACCCTCACACTAACCCTAACCCTAACCCTAACCCTAACCCTAACCCTACCCCTACCTCTACCCCTAGCACTACCCCTACCCCTACCCCTACCCCTACCCCTACCCCTACCCCTACCCCTACCCCTACACAGGGAATTTCAAGTATAAGTACAAGAAAATAAGAGAGACTTAGAAAGCTAGGTAAAACCTACATTGTTGATAGAGTTGGGAGTACTTAGCACTGTGAAAACAGCACTTTCCCAGAAAGAAATCTACTTCTCTACGACCGGGAAACAGTGAACAGAGAATGTAAGAGTTTCTCAAGATTGATAACAGATAGAAACAAGAGAAAGTACACAGTGATTCATCTACCTCGAGAAGTTACAGCGGTTTACGCAGACAATTCCAAGTATAAGTACAAGAAAATAAGAGAGACTTAGAACACTGGTAAAACTTACATGGCTGATAGAGCTAGGAGTACTTAGCACTGTCAAAACAGCACTTTCGCAGAAAGAAATCTACTTTTCTAAGACCGGGAAACAGTGAACAGAGAATGTAAGAGTTTCTCAAGATTGGTAACAGATAGAAACAAGAGAAAGTACACAGTGATACATCTACCTGGAGAAGTTACAGAGGTTTACACAGAGAATTCCAAGTATAAGTACAAGAAAATAAGAGAGACTTAGAAAACTGGTAAAACCTACATTGTTGATAGAGTTAGGAGTACGTAGCACTGTGAAAACAGCACTTTCGCAGAAATAAATCTACTTCTCTAAGACTGGGAAACAGTGAACAGAGAAAGTATCAGTTTCTAAAGATTGGTAACAGATAGAACCAACAGAAAGTACACAGTGATTCATGTACCTAGAGAAGTTACAGAGGTTTAGACAGAGAATTCCCAGTATAAGTATAAGTAAATAAGAGAGACTTAGAAAACTGGTAAAACCTACATTGTTGATAGAGTTAGGAGTACTTAGCACTGTGAAGACAGTACTTTCGCAGCAAGAAATCTACTTCTCTAAGACTAGGAATCAGTGAACAGAGAATGTATCAGTTTCTCAAGATTGGTAACAGATAGAAAGAAGAGAAAGTAGACAGTGGTTCATCTACCTAGAGAAGTTACACAGGTTTACACAGAGAATTCCAAGTATAAGTACAAGAAAATAAGAGAGACTTAGAAAACTGGTAAAACCGACATTGTTGATACAGTTAGGAGTACTTAGCACTGTGAAGACAGCACTTTCGCAGAAAGAAATTTAATTCTCTAAGACTGGGAATCAGTGAACAGAGAATGTATCAGTTTCTCAAGATTTGTAACAGATAGAAACAAGAGAAAGTACACAGTGATTCATCTACCTAGAGAAGTTACAGAGGTTTACACAGAGAATTCCCAGTATAAGTACAAGTAAATAAGAGAGACTTAGAACACTGGTAAATCCTACATTGTTGTTACAGTTGGGAGTACTTAGCATTTTGAAAACATCACTTTTGCACAAAGAAATCTACTTCTATAAGACCGCGAAACGGTGAACAGAGAATGTATGAGTTTCTCAAGATTGGTAACAGATAGCAGCAAGAGAAAGTACACATTGATTCATCTACCTAGTGAAGTTACAGAGGTTTATACAAGGAATTCCAAGTATAAGTACAAGAAAATAAGAGAGACTTAGAAAACTGGTAAAACCTACATTGTTGATAGAGCTGGGAGTACTTAGCACTGTAAAAACAGCACTTTCGCAGAAAGAAATCTACTTCTCTAAGACCGGGAAACAGTGAAAAGAGAAGGTATGAGTTTCTCAAGATTGGTAACACATGTAAACAAGACAAAGTACACAGTGATTCATCTTCCTAAAGAAGTTACAGAGGTTGACACAGAGAATTCCCAGTATAAGTACAAGTAAATAAGAGAGACTTAGAAAACTGGTAAAACCTACATTGTTGATAGAGTTGGGATTACTTAGCACTGTGAAAACAGCACTTTCGCAGAGCGAAATCTACTTCTGTAAGACCGGGAAACAGTGAACAGAGAATGTATGAGTTTCTCAAGATTGGTAACACATAGAAACAAGAGAAAGTACACATTGATTCACCTACCCAGAGAAGTTACAGAGGTTTATACAAAGAATTCCAAGTATAAGTACAAGAAAATAAGAGAGTTAGAAAACTGATATAACCTACATTGTTGATAGATCTTGGAGTACTTAGCACTGTGAAAACAGCACTTTCGCAGAAAGAAATCTACTTCTCTAAGACTGGGAAACAGTGAACAGAGAATGTATGAGTTTCTCAAGATTGGTAACAGATAGAAGCAAGAGAAAGTACACAATGATTCATCTACCTAGAGAAGTTATAGTGGTTTACACAGAGAATTCCCAGTATAAGTACAAGTAAATAAGAGAAACTTAGAAAACCGGTAAAACCTACATTGTTGATAGAGTTGGGAGTACTTAGCATTGTGAAAACATCACTTTCGAACAAAGAAATCTACTTCTCTAATACCACGGAACAGTGAAAAGAGAAGGTATGAGTTTCTCAAGATTGGTAACAGATAGAAACAAGAGAAAGTACACAGTGATTCATCTACCTAGAGAAGTTACAGACGTTTACACAGAGAATTCCCAGTATAAGTACAAGAAAATAAGAGAGACTTAGAAAACTGGCAAAACCTACATTGTTGATAGAGTTGGGAGTACTTAGCACTGTGAAAACAGCACTTTCGAAGAGAGAAATATACTTGTCTAAGACCGGGAAACATTGAACAGAGAATTTATGAGTTTCTCAACATTGGTAACAGATAGAAACAAGAGAAAGTACACAGTGATTCACCTACCTGGAGAAGTTACAGAGGTTTACACAGAGAATTCCAAGTATAAGTACAAGAAAATAAGAGAGACTTAGAAAACTGGTAAAACCTACATTGTTGATAGAGTTGGGAGTACTTAGCACTGTGAAAACAGCACTTTCGCAGAGAGAAATATACTTGTCTAAAACCGGGAAACAGTGAACAGAGAATGTATGAGTTTCTCAAGATTGGTAAAAGATAGAAACAAAGAAAGTACACAATGATTCTTCTACCTAGAGAAGTTATAGTGGTTTACACAGGGAATTCTCAGTATAAGTACAACTAAATAAGAGAGACTTAGAAAACTGGTAAAATCTACATTGTTGATAGAGTTGGGAGGACTTAGCATTGTGAAAACATCACTTTCGCACAAGGAAATCTACTTCTCTAATACCGCGAAACAGTGAAAAGAGAAGGTATGAGTTTCTCAAGATTGGTAACACATAGAAACAAGAGAAAGTACACAGTGATTCATCTTCCTAGAGAAGTTACAGAGTTTGACACACAGAATTCCCAGAATAAGTACAAGTAAATAAAAGAGACTTAGAAAACTGGTAAAACCTACATTGTTGATAGAGTTGGGAGTACTTAGCACTGTGAAAACAGCACTTTCGCGAAACGAAATCTACTTCTCTAAGACCTGGAAACAGTGAACAGAGAATGTATCAGTTTCTCAAGATTGGTAACAGATAGAAACAAGAGAAAGTACACATTGATTCATCTACCTAGAGAAGTTGCAGAGATTTATACAAAGAATTCCAAGTATAAGTACAACAAAATAAGAGAGACTTAGAAAACTGGTAAAACCTACATTGTTGATAGAGTTGGGAGTACTTAGCACTGTGAAAACAGCACTTTCACAGAAAGAAATCTACTTCTCAAAGCCCGGGAAACAGTGAAAAGGGAATGTATGAGTTTCTCAAGATTGGTAACACATAGAAACAAGAGAAAGTACCCAGTGATTCATCTTCCTAGAGAAGTTACAGTGGTTGCCACAGAGAATTCCCAGTATAAGTACAAGTAAATAAGAGAGACTTAGAAAACTGGTAAAACTTAGATTGTTGATAGAGCTAGGAGTACTTAGCATTGTCAAAACAGCACTTTCGCAGAAAGAAATCTACTTTTCTAAGAGTGGGAAACAGTGAAGAGAGAATGTATGAGTTTCTCAAGATTGGTAACAGATAGAAACAAGAGAAAGTACACAGTGATTCATCTACCTGGAGAAGTTACAGAGGTTTACACAGAGAATTCCAAGTATAAGTACAAGAAAATAACAGACACTTAGAAAACTGGTAAAACCTACATTGTTGATAGAGTTAGGAGTGCTTAGCACTGTGAAAACAGCACTTAAGCAGAAAGAAATCTACTTCTCTGAGACTGGGAAACAGTGAACAGAGAAAGTATCAGTTTCTAAAGATTGGTAACAGATAGAAACAACAGAAAGTACAGAGTGATTCATGTACCTAGAGAAGTTACAGAGGTTTACACAGAGAATTCGCAGTATAAGTACAAGAAGGTAAGAGAGAATTAGAAAACTGGTAAAACCTACATTGTTGATAGAGCTGGGAGTACTTAGCACTGTAGAAACAGCACTTTCACAGAGAGAAATCTACTTGTCTAAGACCGGGAAACAGTGAACAGAGAATGTACGAGTTTCTCAAGGTTGGTAACAGATAGAAACAAGAGAAAGTACACAATGATTCATCTACCTAGAGAAGTTACAGAGGTTCACACAGACAATTCCCAGTATAAGTACAAGTAAATAAGAGAGACTTAGAAAACTGGTAAAACCTACATTGTTGATAGAGTTGGGAGTACTTAGCACTGTGAAAACAGCACTTTCGCACAGAGAAATCTACTAGTCTAAGACCGGGAAACAGTGAACAGAGAATGTATGAGTTTCTCAAGATTGGTAACAGACAGAAAGAAGAGAAAGTACACAGTGATTCATCTACCTAGAGAAGTTACAGAGGTTTACACAGAGAATTCCAAGTATAAGTACAAGAAAATAAGAGAGACTTAGAAAGCTGGTAAAACTTACATTGTTGATAGAGCTAGGAGTACTTAGCACTGTCAAAACAGCACTTTCGCAGAAAGAAATCTACTTTTCTAAGACTGGGAAACAATGAACAGAGAATGTATGAGTTTCTCAAGATTGGTAACAGATAGAAACAAGAGAAAGTACACAGTGATTCATCTACCTGGAGAAGTTACAGAGGTTTACACAGAGAATTCCAAGTATAAGTACAAGAAAATAAGAGAGACTTAGAAAACTGCTAAAACCTACATTGTTGATAGAGTTAGGAGTACTTAGCACTGTGAAAACAGCACATTCGCAGAAAGAAATCTACTTCTCTAAGACCGGGAAACAGTGAAAAGGGAATGTATGAGTTTCTCAAGATTGGTAACACATAGAAACAAGAGAAAGTACCCAGTGATTCATCTTCCTAGAGAAGTTACAGTGGTTGACACAGAGAATTCCCAGTATAAGTACAAGTAAATAAGAGAGACTTAGGAAACTGGTAAAACCTACATTGTTGATATATTTGGGAGTACTTAGCACTGTGAAAACAGCACTTTCGCAGAGAGAAATCTACTAGTCTAAGACCGGGAAACAGTGAACAGAGAATGTATGAGTTTCTCAAGATTGGTAACAGATAGAAACAAGAGAAAGTACACAGTGATTCATCTACATGGAGAAGTTACAGAGGTTTACAGAGAGAATTTCCAGTATAAGTACAAGTAAATAAGAGAGACTTAGAAAACTGGTAAAACCTACATTGTTGATAGAGTTGGGAGTACATAGCACTGTGAAAACAGCACTTTCGCAGAAAGAAATCTACTTCTCTAAGACCGTTAAACAGTGAAAAGTGAATGTATGAGTGTCTGATGTATGGTAACAGATAGAAACAAGAGAAAGTACACAGTGATTCATCTACCTAGAGAAGTTACAGAGGTTTACATAAAGAATTCCAAGTATAAGTACAAGACAATAAGAGAGACCTAGAAAACTGGTAAAACCTTCATTGTTGATAGAGTTAAGAGTAATTAGCACTGTGAAAACAGCACTTTCGCAGAAAGAAATCTACTTCTCTAAGACTGCGAAACGGTGAACAGAGAATGTATGAGTTTCTCAAGATTGGTAACAGAGAGAAACAAGAGAAAGTACACATTGATTCATCTACCTAGTGAAGTTACAGAGGTTTATACAAGGAATTCCAAGTATAAGTACAAGAAAATAAGAGAGACTTAGAAAACAGGTAAAACCTACATTGTTGATAGAGCTTGGAGTACTTAGCACTGTGAAAACAGCACTTTCGCAGAAAGAAATCTACTTCTCTGAGACCGGGAAACAGTGAACAGAGAATGTATGAGTTTCTCAAGATTGGTAACAGATAGAAACAAGAGAAAGTACACAATGATTCATCTACCTAGGGAAGTTATAGTGGTTTACACAGAGAATTCCCAGTATAAGTACAAGTAAATAAGAGAGACTTAGAAAACCGGTAAAACCTACATTGTTGATAGAGTTGGGAGTACTTAGCATTGTGAAAACATCACTTTGGCACAAAGAAATCTACTTCTCTAATACCGCGAAACAGTGAACAGAGAATGTATGAGTTTCTCAAGATTGGTAACAGATAGAAACAAGAGAAAATACACAATGATTCATGTACCTGGAGAAGTTACAGAGGTTTACAGAGAGAATTCCCAGTATAAGTACAAGTAAATAAGAGAGACTTAGAAAACTGGTAAAACCTACATTGTTGATAGAGTTGGGAGTACTTAGCATTGTGAAAACATCACTTTCTCATGAAGAAATCTACTTCTCTAAGACCAGGAAACAGTGAACAGAGAATGTATGAGTTTCCCAGATTGGTAGCAGATAGAAACAATAGAAAGTACACATTGATTCATCTACCTAGAGAAGTTACAGAGGTTTATACAAAGAATTCCAAGTATAAGTACAAGACAATAAGAGAGACTTAGAAAACTGGTAAAACCTACATTTTTGATAGAGTTAAGAGTAATTAGCACTGTGAAAACAGCACTTTCGCAGAAAGAAATCTACTTCTCTAAGACCGCGAAACGGTGAACAGAGAATGTATGAGTTTCTCAAGATTGGTAACAGATAGAAACAAGAAAAAGAACACATTGATTCATCTACCTAGTGAAGTTACAGAGGTTTATACAAGGAATTCCAAGTATAAGTACAAGAAAATAAGAGAGACTTAGAAAACTGGTAAAACCTACATTGTTGATAGAGTTGGGAGTACTTAGCATTGTGAAAACATCACTTTCTCATGAAGAAATCTACTTCTCGAAGACCAGGAAACAGTGAACAGAGAATGTATGAATTTCTCAAGATTGGTAAGAGATAGAAACAAGAGAAAGTACACATTGATTCATCTACCTAGCGAAGTTACAGAGGTTTATACAAAGAATTCCAAGTATAAGTACAAGACAATAAGAGAGACTTTGAAAACTGGTAAAACCGACATTGTTGATAGAGTTAAGAGTAATTAGCACTGTGAAAACAGCACTTTCGCAGAAAGAAATCTAGTTCTCTAAGACCGCGAAACGGTGAACAGAGAATGTATGAGTTTCTCAAGATTGGTAACAGATAGAAACAAGAGAAAGTACACATTGATTCATCTACCTAGTGAAGTTACAGAGGTTTATACAAGGAATTCCAAGTATAAGTACAAGAAAATAAGAGAGACTTAGAAAACTGGTAAAACCTACATTGTTGATAGAGCTGGGAGTAGTTAGCACTGTGAAAACAGCACTTGCGCAGAGAGAAATCTACTTGTCTAAGACCGGGAAACATTGAACAGAGAATGTATGAGTTTCTCAAGATTGGTAACAGATAGAAACAACAGAAAGTACACAATGATTCATCTACCTAGAGAAGTTATAGAGGTTTACGCAGAGAATTCCCAGTATAAGTACAACTAAATAAGAGAGACTTAGAAAACTGGTAAAGCCTACATTGTTGATAGAGTTGGGAGTACTTAGCATTGTGAAAACATCACTTTCGCACAAAGAAATCTACTTCTCTAATACCGCGAAACAGTGAAAAGAGAAGGTATGAGTTTCTCAAGATTGGTAACACATGGAAACAAGACAAAGTACACAGTGATTCATCTTCCTAAATAAGTTACAGAGGTTGACACAGAGAATTCCCAGTATAAGTACAAGTAAATAAGAGAGACTTAGAAAACTGGTAAAACCTACTTTGTTGATAGAGTTGGGAGTACTTAGCATTGTGAAAACATCACTTTCGCACAAAGAAATCTACTTCTCTAATACCGCGAAACAGTGAAAAGAGAATGTATGAGTTTCTCAAGATTGGTAACACATAGAAACAAGAAAAGGACACAGTGATTCATCTACCTAGAGACGTTACAGAGGTTGAGACAGAGAATTCCAAGTATAAGTTCAAGAAAATAAGAGAGACTTCGAAAACTGGTTAAACCTACATTGTTGATAGAGTTGGGAGTACTTAGCACTGTGAAAACAGCACTTTCGCAGAGAGAAATCTACTTGTCTAAGACCTGGAAACAGTGAAAAGAGAATGTATGAGTTTCTCAAGATTGGTAACAGATAGAAACAAGAGAAAGTACACAGTGATTCATCCACCTAGAGAAGTTACAGACGTTTACACAGAGAATTCCCAGTATAAGTACAAGAAAATAAGAGAGACTTAGAAAACTGGTAAAACCTACATTGTTGATAGAGTTGAGAGTACTTAGCAGTGTGAAAACAGCACTTTCGCATAAACAAATCTACTTCTCTAAGACCGAGAAACAGTGAACAGAGAATGTATGAGTTTCTCAAGATTGGTAACAGATAGAAACAAAAGAAAGTACACAGTGATTCATCTACCTAGAGAAGTTACAGAGGTTTACACGGAGAATTCCCAGTATAAGTACAAGTAAATAAGAGAGACTTAGAAAACTGGTAAAACCTACATTGTTGATACAGTTGGGAGTACTTAGCATTTTGAAAACATCACTTTCGCACAAAGAAATCTACATCTCTAAGACCGTGAAACGGTGAACAGAGAATGTATGAGTTTCTCAAGATTGGTAACAGATAGAAACAAGCGAAAGTACACATTGATTCATCTACCTAGTGAAGTTACAGAGGTTTATAAAAGGAATTTCAAGTATAAGTACAAGAAAATAAGAGAGACTTAGAAAACTGGTAAAACCTACATTGTTGATAGAGCTGAGAGTACTTAGCACTGTGAAAACAGCACATTCGCAGAAAGAAATCTACTTTTATAAGACTGGGAAACAGTGAACAGAGAATGTATGAGTTTCTGAAGATTGGTAACAGATAGAAACAAGAGAAAGTACACAGTGATTCATCTACCTGGAGAAGTTACAGAGGTTCACACAGAGATTTCCAAGTATAAGTACAAGAAAATAAGAGAGACTTAGAAAACTGGTAAAACCTACATTGTTGATAGAGTTGGGAGTACTTAGCACTGTGAAAACAGCACTTTCGCAGAGCGAAATCTACTTCTGTAAGACCGGGAAACAGTGAACAGAGAATGTATGAGTTTCTCAAGATTGGTAACAGATAGAAACAAGAGAAAGTACACAGTGATTCATCTACCTGGAGAAGTTACAGAGGTTTACACAGAGAATTCCCAGTATAAGTACAAGTAAATAAGAGAGACTTAGAAAACTGGTAAAACCTACATTATTGGTACAGTTGGGAGTACTTAGCATTTTGAAAACATCACTTTCGCACAAAGAAATCTACTTCTCTAAGACGGTGAAAGGGTGAACAGAGAATGTATGAGTTTCTCAAGATTGGTAAAAGATAGAAACAAGCGAAAGTACACATTGATTCATGTACCTAGTGAAGTTACAGAGGTTTATAAAAGGAATTCCAAGTTTAAGTACAAGAAAATAAGAGAGACTTAGAAAACTGGTAAAACCTACATTGTTGATAGAGCTGAGAGTACTTAGCACTGTGAAAACAGCACTTTCGCAGAAAGAAATCTACTTTTCTAAGACTGGGAAACAGTGAACAGAGAATGTATGAGTTTCTGAAGATTGGTAACAGATAGAAACAAGAGAAAGTACACAGTGATTCATCTACCTGGAGAAGTTACAGAGGTTTACACAGAGATTTCCAAGTATAAGTACAAGAAAATAAGAGAGACTTAGAAAACTGGTAAAACCTACATTGTTGATAGAGTTGGGAGTACTTAGCACTGTGAAAACAGCACTTTCGGAGAAAGAAATCTACTTGTCTAAGACCGGGAAACAGTGAAAAGAGAATGTATGAGTTTCTCAAGTATGGTAACAGATAGAAACAAGAGAAAGTACACAGTGATTCATCTACCTAGAGAAATTACAGAGGTTTACACAGAGAATTCCACGTATAAGTACAACAAAGTAAGAGAGACTTAGAAAACTGGTAAAACCTACATTTTTGATAGAGTTGGGAGTACTAAGCACTGTGAAAACAGCACTTTCGCAGAGAGAAATCTACTTGTCTAAGACCGGGAAACAGTGAACAGAGAATGTATGAGTTTCTCAAGATTGGTAACAGACAGAAACAAGAGAAAGTACACAGTGATTCACCTACCTAGAGAAGTTACAGAGGTTCACCCAGAGAATTCCAAGTATAAGTACAACAAAATAAGAGAGACTTAGAAAACTGGTAAAACCTACATTGTTGATAGAGTTGGGAGTACTTAGCACTGTGAAAACAGAACTTTCACAGAAAGAAATCTACTTCTCTAAGACCGGGAAACAGTGAAAAGGGAATGTATGAGTTTCTCAAGATTGGTAACACATAGAAACAAGAGAAAGTACCCAGTGATTCATCTTCCTAGTGAAGTTACAGTGGTTGACACAGAGAATTCCCAGTATAAGTACAAGTAAATAAGAGAGACTTAGAAAACTGGTAAAACCTACATTGTTGATAGAGTTGGGAGTACTTAGCACTTTGAAAACAGCACTTTCGCAGAAAGAAATCTACTTCTCTAAGACCGGGAAACAGTGAAAAGAGAATGCATGAGTGTCTGATGTATGGTAACAGATAGAAACAAGAGAAAGTACACAGTGATTCATCTAACTAGAGAAGTTACAGAGGTTTACACAGAGAATTCCAAGTATAAGTACAAGAAAATAAGAGAGACTTAGAAAACTGGTAAAACTTACATTGTTGATAGAGCTAGGAGTACTTAGCACTGTCAAAACAGCACTTTCGCAGAAAGAAATCTACTTCTCTAAGACTGGGAAACAGTGAACAGAGAAAGTATCAGTTTCTCAAGATTGGTAACAGATAGAAACAACAGAAAGTACACAGTGATTCATGTACCTAGAGAAGTTACAGAGGTTTACGCAGACAATTCCCAGTATAAGTACAAGAAGGTAAGAGAGACTTAGAAAACTGGTAAAACCTACATTGTTAATAGAGCTGGGAGTACTTAGCACTGTAGAAACAGCACTTTCACAGAGAGAAATCTACTTGTCTAAGACCGGGAAACAGTGAACAGAGAATGTACGAGTTTCTCAAGATTGGTAACAGATAGAAACAAGAGAAAATACACAATGATTCATCTACCTAGAGAAGTTACAGAGGTTTACACAGACAATTCCCAGTATAAGTACAAGTAAATAAGAGAGACTTAGAAAACTGGTAAAACCTACATTGTTGATAGAGTTGGGAGTACTTAGCACTGTGAAAACAGCACTTTCGCACAAAGAAATCTACTTCTCTAATACCGCGAAACAGTGAAAAGAGAATGTATGAGTTTCTCAAGATTGGTAACACATAGAAACAAGAAAAGGACACAGTGATTCATCTACCTAGAGACGTTACAGAGGTTTAGACAGAGAATTCCAAGTATAAGTTCAAGAAAATAAGAGAGACTTAGAAAAATGGTAAAACCTACATTGTTGATAGAGTTGGGAGTACTTAGCACTGTGAAAACAGCACTTTCGCAGAGCGAAATCTACTTCTGTAAGACCGGGAAACAGTGAACAGAGAATGTATGAGTTTCTCAAGATTGGTAACAGATAGAAACAAAAGAAAGTACACAGTGATTCATCTACCTGGAGAAGTTACAGAGGTTTACACAGAGAATTCCCAGTATAAGTACAAGTAAATAAGAGAGACTTAGAAAACTGGTAAAACCTACATTGTTGGTACAGTTGGGAGTACTTAGCATTTTGAAAACTTCATTTTCGCACAAAGAAATCTACTTCTCTAAGACCGTGAAACGGTGAACAGAGAATGTATGAGTTTCTCAAGATTGGTAACAGATAGCAACAAGCGAAAGTACACATTGATTCATGTACCTAGTGAAGTTACAGAGGTTTATAAAAGGAATTCCAAGTATAAGTACAAGAAAATAAGAGAGACTTAGAAAACTGGTAAAACCTACATTGTTGATAGAGCTGAGAGTACTTAGCACTGTGATAACAGCACTTTCGCAGAAAGAAATCTACTTTTCTAAGACTGGGAAACAGTGAACAGAGAATGTATGAGTTTCTGAAGATTGGTAACAGATAGAAACAAGAGAAAGTACACAGTGATTCATCTACCTGGAGAAGTTACAGAGGTTTACACAGAGATTTCCAAGTATAAGTACAAGAAAATAAGAGAGACTTAGAAAACTGGTAAAACCTACATTGTTGATAGAGTTGGGAGTACTTAGCACTGTGAAAACAGCACTTTAGCAGAGCGAAATCTACTTCTGTAAGACCGGGAAACAGTGAACAGAGAATGTATGAGTTTCTCAACACTGGTAACACATAGAAACAAGAGAAAGTACACATTGATTCACCTACCTAGAGAAGTTACAGAGGTTTATACAAAGAATTCCAAGTATAAGTACAAGAAAATAAGAGACTTAGAAAACTGGTAAAACCTACATTGTTGATAGTAGTTGGGAGTACTTAGCACTGTGAAAACAGCACTTTCGGAGAAAGAAATCTACTTGTCTAAGACCGGGAAAAAGTGAAAAGAGAATGTATGAGTTTCTCAAGTATGGTAACAGATAGAAACAAGAGAAAGTACACAGTGATTCATCTACCTAGAGAAATTACAGAGGTTTACACAGAGAATTCCACGTATAAGTACAAGAAAGTAAGAGAGACTTAGAAAACTGGTAAAACCTACATTTTTGATAGAGTTGGGAGTACTAAGCACTGTGAAAACAGCACTTTCGCAGAGAGAAATCTACTTGTCTAAGACCGGGAAACAGTGAACAGAGAATGTATGAGTTTCTCAAGATTGGTAACAGACAGAAACAAGAGAAAGTACACAGTGATTCATCTACCTAGAGAAGTTACAGAGGTTCACCCAGAGAATTCCAAGTATAAGTACAACAAAATAAGAGAGACTTAGAAAACCGGTAAAACCTACATTGTTGATAGAGTTGGGAGTACTTAGCACTTTGAAAACAGCACTTTCACAGAAAGAAATCTACTTCTCTAAGACCGGGAAACAGTGAAAAGGGAATGTATGAGTTTCTCAAGATTGGTAACACATAGAAACAAGAGAAAGTACCCAGTGATTCATCTTCCTAGTGAACTTACAGTGGTTGACACAGAGAATTCCCAGTATAAGTACAAGTAAATAAGAGAGACTTAGAAAACTGGTAAAACCTACATTGTTGATAGAGTTGGGAGTACTTAGCACTGTGAAAACAGCACTTTCGCAGAAATAAATCTACTTCTCTAAGACCGGGAAACAGTGAAAAGAGAATGCATGAGTGTCTGATGTATGGTAACAGATAGAAACAAGAGAAAGTACACAGTGATTCATCTAACTAGAGAAGTTACAGAGGTTTACACAGAGAATTCCAAGTATAAGTACAAGAAAATAAGAGAGACTTAGAAAACTGGTAAAACTTACATTGTTGATAGAGCTAGGAGTACTTAGCACTGTCAAAACAGCACTTTCGCAGAAAGAAATCTAGTTCTCTAAGACTGGGAAACAGTGAACAGAGAAAGTATCTGTTTCTCAAGATTGGTAACAGATAGAAACAACAGAAAGTACACAGTGATTCATGTACCTAGAGAAGTTACAGAGGTTTACGCAGACAATTCCCAGTATAAGTACAAGAAGGTAAGACAGACTTAGAAAACTGGTAAAACCTACATTGTTGATAGAGCTGGGAGTACTTAGCACTGTAGAAACAGCACTATCACAGAGAGAAATCTACTTGTCTAAGACCGGGAAACAGTGAACAGAGAATGTATGAGTTTCTCAAGATTGGTAACAGATAGAAACAAGAGAAAATACACAATGATTCATCTACCTAGAGAAGTTACAGAGGTTTACACAGACAATTCCCAGTATAAGTACAAGTAAATAAGAGAGACTTAGAAAACTGGTAAAACCTACATTGTTGATAGAGTTGGGAGTACTTAGCACTGTGAAAACAGCACTTTCGCACAAAGAAATCTACTTCTCTAATACCGCGAAACAGTGAAAAGAGAATGTATGAGTTTCTCAAGATTGGTAACACATAGAAACAAGAAAAGGACACAGTGATTCATCTACCTAGAGACATTACAGAGGTTTAGACAGAGAATTCCAAGTATAAGTTCAAGAAAATAAGAGAGACTTAGAAAAATGGTAAAACCTACATTGTTGATAGAGTTGGGAGTACTTAGCACTGTGAAAACAGCACTTTCGCAGAGAGAAATCTACTTGTCTAAGACCTGGAAACAGTGAACAGAGAACGTATGAGTTTCTCAAGATTGGTAACAAATAGAAATAGGAGAAAGTACACAGTGATTCATCCACCTAGAGAAGTTACAGACGTTTACACAGAGAATTCCCAGTATAAGTACAAGAAAATAAGAGAGACTTAGAAAACTGGTAAAACCTACATTGTTGATAGAGTTGGGAGTACTTAGCACTGTGAAAACAGCACTTTCGCAGAAAGAAATCTACTTCTCTAAGACCGGGATACAGTGAACAGAGAATGTATGACTTTCTCAAGATTGGTAACAGATAGAAACAAGAGAAAGTACACAGTGATTCATCTAACTAGAGAAGTTACAGAGGTTTACACAGAGAATTCCAAGTATAAGTAGAAGAAAATAAGAGAGACTTAGAAAACTGGTAAAACTTACATTGTTGATAGAGCTAGGAGTACTTAGCACTGTCAAAACAGCACTTTCGCAGAAAGAAATCTACTTCTCTAAGACTGGGAAACAGTGAACAGAGAAAGTATCAGTTTCTCAAGATTGGTAACAGATAGAAACAACAGAAAGTACACAGTGATTCATGTACCTAGAGAAGTTACAGAGGTTTACGCAGACAATTCCCAGTATAAGTACAAGAAGGTAAGAGAGACTTAGAAAACTGGTAAAACCTACATTGTTAATAGAGCTGGGAGTACTTAGCACTGTAGAAACAGCACTTTCACAGAGAGAAATCTACTTGTCTAAGACCGGGAAACAGTGAACAGAGAATGTACGAGTTTCTCAAGATTGGTAACAGATAGAAACAAGAGAAAATACACAATGATTCATCTACCTAGAGAAGTTACAGAGGTTTACACAGACAATTCCCAGTATAAGTACAAGTAAATAAGAGAGACTTAGAAAACTGGTAAAACCTACATTGTTGATAGAGTTGGGAGTAGTTAGCACTGTGAAAACAGCACTTTCGCACAAAGAAATCTACTTCTCTAATACCGCGAAACAGTGAAAAGAGAATGTATGAGTTTCTCAAGATTGGTAACAGATAGAAACAAGAGAAACTACACAGTGATTCATCTACCTAGAGAAGTTACAGAGGTTTACACAGAGAATTCCCAGTATAAGTACAAGTAAATAAGAGAGACTTAGAAAACTGGTAAAACCGACATTGTTGATAGAGTTGGGAGTACTTAGCATTGTGAAAACATCACTTTCTCATGAAGAAATCTACTTCTCTAAGACCAGGAAACAGTGAAAAGAGAATGCATGAGTGTCTGATGTATGGTAACAGATAGAAACAAGAGAAAGTACACAGTGATTCATCTACCTAGAGAAGTTACAGAGGTTTACACAGAGAATTCCAAGTATAAGTACAAGAAAATAAGAGAGACTTAGAAAACTGGTAAAACTTACATTGTTGATAGAGCTAGGAGGACGTAGCACTGTCAAAACAGCACTTTCGCAGAAAGAAATCTACTTCTCTAAGACTGGGAAACAGTGAACAGAGAAAGTATCAGTTTCTCAAGATTGGTAACAGATAGAAACAACAGAAAGTTCACAGTGATTCATGTACCTAGAGAAGTTACAGAGGTTTACGCAGACAATTCCCAGTATAAGTACAAGAAGGTAAGAGAGACTTAGAAAACTGGTAAAACCTACATTGTTGATAGAGCTGGGAGTACTTAGCACTGTAGAAACAGCACTTTCACAGAGAGAAATCTACTTGTCTAAGACCGGGAAACAGTGAAAAGAGAATGTACGAGTTTCTCAAGATTGGTAAAAGATAGAAACAAGAAAAAGGACACAGTGATTCATCTACCTAGAGACGTTACAGAGGTTTACACAGAGAATTCCAAGTGTTACTCCAAGAAAATAAGAGAGACTTAGAAAACTGGTAAAACCTACATTGTTGATAGAGTTGGGAGTACTTAGCACTGTGAAAACAACACTTTCGCAGAAAGAAATCTACTTCTCTAAGACCGCAAAACAGTGAACAGAGAATGTATGAGTTTCTCAAGATTGGTAACAGATAGAAACAAGAGAAAGTACACAGTGATTCATCTACCTAGAGAAGTTACAGAGGTTTACACAGAGAATTCCCAAGTAAATAAGAGAGACATAGAAAACTGGTAAAGCCCACATTATTGATAGAGTAGGGAGTACTTAGCACTGTGAAAACAGCACTTTCGCAGAGAGAAATCTACCTTTCTAAGACCAGGAAACAGTGAACAGAGAATGTATGAGTTTCTCAAGTTTGGTAACAGATAGAAACAAGAGAAAGTACACAGTGATTCATCTACCTAGAGAAGGTACAGAGGTTTACACTGAGAATTCCCAGTATAAGTACAAGTAAATAAGAGACTTAGAAAACTGGTAAAACCTACATTGTTGATAGAGTTGGGAGTACTTAGCACTATGAAAACAGCACTTTCGCAGAAAGAAATCTACTTGTCTAAGACCAGGAAACAGTAAACAGAGAACGTATGAGTTTCTCAAGATTGGTAACAGATAGAAACAAGAGAAAGTACACAGTGATTCATCTACCTAGAGAAGTTACAGACGTTTACACAGAGAATTCTCAGCATAAGTACAAGTAAATAAGAGAGACTTAGAAAACTGGTAAAACCTATATTCTTGATTGAGCTGCGAGTACTTAGCACTGTGAAAACAGCACTTTCGCAGAAAGAAATCTACTTCTCTAAGACTGGGAAACAGTGAACAGAGAATGTATCAGTTTCTAAAGATTGGTAACAGATAGAAACAAGGGAAAGTACACAGTGATTCAACTACCTAGAGAAGTTACAGACGTTTACACAGAGAATTCCCAGTATAAGAACAAGTAAATAAGAGAGACTTAGAAAACTGGTAAAACCTACATTGTTGATAGAGTTGGGAGTACTTAGCATTGTGAAAACATAACTTTCGCACAAAGAAATCTACTTCTCTAAGACTGCGAAACAGTGAACAGAGAATGTATGAGTTTCTCAAGATTGTAACAGATAAAAACAAGAGAAAGTAGACAGTGATTCATCTACCTGGAGAAGTTACAGAGGTTTACACAGAGAATTCCAAGTATAACTACAAGAAAGAAGAGAGACTTAGAAAACTGGTAAAACCTACATTGTTGATAGAGCTGGGAGTACTTAACACTGTGAAAACAGCACTTTCGCAGAAAGAAATCTACTTCTTAAAGACCGGGAAACAGTGAACAGAAAATGTATGAGTTTCTCAAGATTGGTAACAGATAGAAACAAGAGAAAGTACACAGTGATTCATCTACCTAGAGAAGTTACAGAGGTTTACACAGAGAATTCCCAGTATGAGTACAAGTAAATAAGAGAGACTTAGAAAACTGGTAAAACCTACATTCTTGATACAGTTGGGAGTACTTAGCATTTTGAAAACATCACTTTCGCACAAAGAAATCTACTTCTCTAAGACTGCGAAACGGTGAACAGAGAATGTATGAGTATCTCAAGATTGGTAACAGATAGAAACAAGAGAAAGTACACATTGATTCATCTACCTAGAGAAGTTACAGAGATTTATACAAAGAATTCCAAGTATAAGTACAAGAAAATAAGAGAGACTTAGAAAACTGGTAAAACCTACATTGTTGACTGAGTTGAGGGTACTTAGCACTGTGAAAACATCACTTTCGCCGAAAGAAATCTACTTCTCTAAGACCGGGAAACCGTGAACAGAGAATGTATGAGTTTCTGAAGATTGGTTACAGATAGAAACAAGAGAAAGTACACAGTGACTCATCTAGCTAGAGAAGTTACAGAGGTTTACACAGAGAATTCCAAGTATAAGTTCTAGAAAATAAGAGCGACTTAGAAAACTGGTTAAACCTACATTGTTGATAGAGTTGGGAGTACTTAGCACTGTGAAAAGAGCACTTTCGCAGAAAGAAATCTACTTCTCTAAGACAGGGAATCAGTGAACGGAGAATGTATGAGTTTCTCAAGATTGGTAACAGATAGAAACAAGAGAAAGTACAAAGTGATTCATCTACCTAGAGAAGTTACAGAGGTTTACACAGAGAAATCCAAGTTTTACTGCAAGAAAATAAGAGAGACTTAGAAAACTGGTAAAACCTACATTGTTGATAGAGTTGGGAGTACTTAGCACTGTGAAAACAGCACTTTCGCAGAAAGAAATCTAGTTCTCTAAGTCCGGGAAAGAGTGAACAGAGAAAGTATGAGTTTCTCAAGATTGGTAACAGATAGAAACAAGAGAAAGTACACAGTGATTCATCTACCTAGAGAAGTTACAGAGGTTTACACAGAGAATTCCAAGTGTTACTCCAAGAAAATAAGAGAGACTTAGAAAACTGGTAAAACCTACATTGTTGATAGAGTTGGGAGTACTTAGCACTGTGAAAACAGCACTTTCGCAGAAAGAAATGTACTTCTCTAAGAGCGGGAAACAGTGAACAGAGAATGTATGAGTTTCTAAAGATTGGTAACAGATAGAAACAAGAGAAAGTGCCCAGTGATTCATCTACCTAGAGAAGGTACAGAGGTTTACACAGAGAATTCCCAGTATAAGTACAAGTAAATAAGAGACTTAGAAAACTGGTAAAACCTACATTGTTGATAGAGTTGGGAGTACTTAGCACTGTGAAAACCGCACCTTCGCGGAGAGAAATCTACTTGTCTAAGACCGGGAAACAGTAAACAGAGAACGTATGAGTTTCTCAAGATTGGTAACAGATAGAAACAAGAGAAAGTACACAGTGATTCATCTAGCTAGAGAAGTTACAGAGGTTTACGCAGAGAATTCGAAGTGTTACTCCAAGAAAATAAGAGAGACTTAGAAAATTGGTAAAACCTACATTGTTGATAGAGTTGGGAGTACATAGCACTGTGAAAACAGCACTTTCGCCGAAAGAAATCTACTTCTCTAAGACCGGGAAACAGTGAACAGAGAACGTATGAGTTTCTAAAGATTGGGAACAGATAGAAATTAGAGAAAGTACACAGTGATTCATCTACCTGGAGAAGTTACAGAGGTTTACACAGAGAATTCCAAGTGTTACTCCAAGAAAATAAGAGAGACTTAGAAAACTGGTAAAACCCACATTGTTGATAGAGTTCGGAGTACTTAGCACTGTGAAAACAGCACTTTCGCAGAAAGAAATTTACTTCCCTAAGACCGGGAAACAGTGAACAGAGAATGTATGAGTTTCTCAAAATCGGGAACATATAGAAACAAGAGAAAGTACACAGTGATTCATCTACATAGAGAAGTTACAAAGGTTTACACAGAGAATTCCCAGTATAAGTACAAGTAAATAAGAGAGACTTAGAAAACTGGTAAAACCTACATTGTTGATACAGTTGGGAGTACTTAGCATTTTGAAAACATCACTTTCGCACAAAGAAATCTACTTCTCTAAGACTGCGAAACGGTGAACAGAGAATGTATGAGTTTCTCAAGATTGGTAACAGATAGAAACAAGAGAAAGTACACAGTGATTCATCTACCTAGATAAGTTACAGAGGTTTACACAGAGAATTCGATGTGTTACTCCAAGAAAATAAGAGAGACTTAGAAAACTGGTAAAACCTACATTGTTGATAGAGTTGGGAGTACTTAGCACTGTGAAAACAGCACTTTCGCAGAGAGAAATATACTTGTCTAAGACCGGGAAACAGTAAACCGAGAACGTATGAGTTTCTCAAGATTGGTAACAGATAGAAACAAGAGAAAGTACACAGTGATTCACCTACCTAGAGAAGTTACAGACGTTTACACAGACAATTCCCAGTATAAGTACAAGTAAATAAGAGAGACTTAGAAAACTGGTAAAACCTACATTGTTGATAGAGTTGGTAGAACTTAGCACTGTGAAAACGGCAATTTTGCACAGAGAAATATACTTGTCTAAGACCGCGAAAGAATGAACAGAGAATATATGACTTTCTCAAGATTGGTAAGAGATAGAAACCAGAGAAAGTACACAGTGATTCATCTACCTAGAGAAGTTACAGAGGTTTACACAGAGAATTCCAAGTGTTACTCCAAGAACATTAGAGAGACTTAGAAAACTGGTAAAACCTACATTGTTGATAGAGTTAGGAGTACTTAGCACTGTGAAAACAGCACTTTCGCAGAAAGAAATCTATTTCTCTAAGACCGGGAAAAGGTGAACAGAGAATGTATGAGTTTCTCAAGATTGGGAATAGACAGAAACAAGAGAAAGTACACAGTGATTCATCTACCTAGAGATGTTACAGAGGTTTACACAGAGAATTCCAAGTGTTAATCCAAGAAATTAAGAGAAATTTAGAAAGCTGGTAAAACCTACATTGTTTATAGAG
The DNA here is from genome assembly GCA_028571685.1 of Heterohyrax brucei. NCBI lineage: Eukaryota > Metazoa > Chordata > Mammalia > Hyracoidea > Procaviidae > Heterohyrax > Heterohyrax brucei. The sequence goes on along the minus strand of CM053153.1, from coordinate 98,658,235 downwards.
TTGGGAGTACTTAGCACTGTGAAAACAGCACTTACGCAGAAAGAAATTTACTTCTCTAAGACTGGGAAACAGTGAACAGAGAATGTATCGGTGTCTAAAGATTGGTAACAGATAGAAACAAGAAAAAGTACACAGTGATTCATCTACCTAGAGAAGGTAGAGAGGTTTACCCAGAGAATTCCCAGTATAAGTACAAGTAAATAAGAGACTTAAAAAACTGGTAAAACCTACATTATTGATAGAGTTCGGAGTACTTAGCACTGTGAAAACAGCACTTTCGCAGAAAGAAATCTACTTCTCTAAGACCGCAAAACAGTGAACAGAGAATGTATGAGTTTCTCAAGATTGGTGACAGATAGAAACAAGAGAAAGTACACAGTGATTCATCTACCTAGAGAAGTTATAGAGGTTTACAGAGAGAATTCCCAAGTAAATAATAGAGACATAGAAAACTGGTAAAGCCCACATTGTTGATAGAGTTGGGAGTACTTAGCACTGTGAAAAAAGCACTTTCGCAGAGAGAAATCTACTTGTCTAAGACCGGGAAACAGTGAACAGAGAATGTCTGAGTTTCTCAAGGTTGGTAACAGATAGAAACAAGAGAAAGTACACAGTGATTCATCTACCTAGAGAAGGTACAGAGGTTTACACAGAGAATTCCCAGTATAAGTACAAGTAAATAAGAGACTTAGAAAACTGGTAAAACCTACATTGTTGATAGAGTTGGGAGTACTTAGCACTATGAAAACAGCACTTTCGCAGAAAGAAATCTACTTGTCTAAGACCAGGAAACAGTAAACAGAGAATGTATCAGTTCATCAAGATTGGTAACAGATAGAAACAAGAGAAAGTACACAGTGATTCATCTACCTAGAGAAGTTACAGAGGTTTACACAAAGAATTCCCAAGTAAATAAGAGAGACATAGAAAACTGGTAAAACCCACATTGTTGATAGAGTTGGGAGTACTTAGCACTGTGAAAAAAGCACTTTCGCAGAGAGGAATCTACTTGTCTAAGACCGGGAAACAGTGAACAGAGAATGTATGAGTTTCTCAAGGTTGGTAACAGATAGAAACAAGAGAAAGTACACAGTGATTCATCTACCTAGAGAAGGGACAGAGGTTTACCCAGAGAATTCCAAGTATAAGTACAAGAAAACAAGAGAGACTTAGAAAACTGGTAAAACGTACATTGTTGATAGAGCTGGGAGTACTTAGCACTGTGAAAACAACACTTTCGCAGAAAGAAATCTACTTCTCTAAGACGGGGAAACAGGGAACAGAGAATGTATGAGTTTCTCAAGATCGGTAACAGATAGAAACAAGAGAAAGTACACAGTGATTCATCTACCTAGAGAAGTTACAGAGGTTTACACAGAGAATTCCAAGTATAAGTACAAGAAAATAAGAGAGACTTAGAAAACTGGTAAAACCTACATTGTTGATAGAGTTGGGAGTACTTAGCACTGTGAAAACAGCACTTTCGCAGAGAGAAATATACTTGTCTAAGACCGGGAAACAGTAAACCGAGAACGTATGAGTTTCTCAAGATTGGTAACAGATAGAAATAAGAGAAAGTACACAGTGATTCATCTACCTAGAGAAGTTACAGACGTTTACCCAGAGAATTCCCAGTATAAGTATAAGTAAATAAGAGAGACTTAGAAAACTGGTAAAACCTACATTGTTGATAGAGTTGGGAGTACTTAGCACTGTGAAAACAGCACTTTCGCAGAGAGAAATATACTTGTCTAAGACCGCGAAACAATGAACAGAGTATGAATGACTTTCTCCAGATTGGTAACAGATAGAAACAAGAGAAAGTACACAGTGATTCATCTACCTAGAGAAGTTACAGAGGTTTACACAGAGAATTCCCAGTATAAGTACAAGAAAATAAGAGAGACTTAGAAAACTGGTAAAACTTACCTTGTTGATAGAGTTCGGAGTACTTAGTCCTTTGACAACAGCACTTTCGCAGAAAGAAATCTACTTCTCTAAGACCGGGAAAAGGTGAACAGAGAATGTATGAGTTTCTCAAGATTGGAAACAGACAGAAACAAGAGAAAGTACACAGTGATTCGTCTACCTAGAGAAGTTACAGAGGTTTACACAGAGAATTCCAAGTTTTACTCCCAGAAAATAAGAGAAATTTAGAAAGCTGGTAAAACCTACATTGTTTATAGAGTTGGGAGTACTTAGCACTCTGAAAACAGCACTGTCGCAGAAAGAAATGTACTTCTCTAAGAGCGGGAAGTAGTGAACAGAGAATTTATGAGTTTCTGAAGATTGGTAACAGATAGAAACAAGAGAAAGTACACCGTGATTCATCTACCTAGAGAAGTTACAGAGGTTTACACAGAGAATTCCAAGTGTTACTCCAAGAAAATAAGAGAGACTTAGAAAACTGGTAAAATCTACATTGTTGATAGAGTTGGCAGTACTTAGCACTGTGAAAACAGCACTTTCGCAGAAAGAAATCTACTTCTCTAAGACCGCAAAACAGTGAACAGAGAATGTATGAGTTTCTCAAGATTGGTAACAGATAGAAACAAGAGAAAGTACACAGTGATTCATCTACCTAGAGAAGTTACAGAGGTTTACACAGAGAATTCCCAAGTAAATAAGAGAGAAATAGAAAACTGGTAAAGCCCACATTGTTGATAGAGTTGGGAGTACTTAGCACTGTGAAAACAGCACTTTCGCAGAGAGAAATCTACTTGTCTAAGACCGGGAAACAGTGAACAGAGAATGTATGAGTTTCTCAAGGTTGGTAACAGATAGAAACAAGAGAAAGTACACAGTGATTCATCTAACTAGAGAAGGTACAGAGGTTTACACAGAGAATTCCCAGTATAAGTACAAGTAAATAAGACACTTAGAAAACTGGTAAAACCTACATTGTTGATAGAGTTGGGAGTACTTAGCACTATGAAAACAGCACTTTCGCAGAAAGAAATCTACTTGTCTAAGACCAGGAAACAGTAAACAGAGAACGTATCAGTTCATCAAGATTGGTAGCAGACAGAAACAAGAGAAAGTACAGAGTGATTCATCTACCTAGAGAAGTTACAGAGGTTTACACAGAGAATTCCCAAGTAAATAAGAGAGACATAAAAAACTGGGAAAACCCACATTGTTGATAGAGTTGGGAGTACTTAGCACTGTGAAAAAAGCACTTTCGCAGAGAGGAATCTACTTGTCTAAGACCGGGAAACAGTGAATAGAGAATGTATGAGCTTCTCAAGGTTGGTAACAGATAGAAACAAGAGAAAGTACACAGTGATTCCTCTACCTAGAGAAGGTACACAGGTTTACACAGAGAATTCCAAGTATAAGTACAAGTAAGAGACTTAGAAAACTGGTAAAACCTACATTGTTGATAGAGTTGGGAGTACTTAGCACTGTGAAAACAGCACTTTCGCAGAGAGAAATCTACTTGTCTAAGACCGGGAAACAGTAAACAGTGAACGTATGAGTTTCTCAAGATTGGTAACAGATAGAAACAAGAGAAAGTACACAGTGATTCATCTACCTAGAGAAGTTACACAGGTTTACACAGAGAATTCCCAGTATAAGTACAAATAAATAAGAGAGACTTCGAAAACTGGTAAAACCTACATTGTTGATACAGTTGGGAGTACTTAGCATTTTGAAAACATCACTTTCGCACAAAGAAATTTACTTCTCTAAGACTGCGAAACGGTGAACAGAGAATGTATGAGTATCTCAAGATTGGTAACAGATAGAAACAAGAGAAAGTACACATTGATTCATCTACCTAGAGAAGTTACAGAGATTTATACAAAGAATTCCAAGTATAAGTACAAGAAAATAAGAGAGACTTAGAAAACTGGTAAAACCTACATTGTTGATAGAGCTGGGAGTACTTAACACTGTGAAAACAGCACTTTCGCAGAAAGAAATCTACTTCTCAAAGACCGGGAAACAGTGTACAGAAAATGTATGAGTTTCTCAAGATTGGTAACAGATAGAAACAACAGAAAGTACACAGTGATTCATCTACCTAGAGAAGTTACAGAGGTTTACACAGAGAATTCCCAGTATAAGTACAAGTAAATAAGAGAGACTTAGAAAACTGTTAAAACCTACATTGTTGGTACAGTTGGGAGTACTTAGCATTTTGAAAACATCACTTTCGCACAAAGAAATCTACTTCTCTAAGACTGCGAAATGGTGAACAGAGAATGTATGAGTTTCTCAAAGTTGGTAACAGATAGAAACAAGAGAAAGTACACAGTGATTCATCTACCTAGAGAAGGTACAGAGGTTTACACAGAGAATTCCCAGTATAAGTACAAGTAAATAAGAGACTTAGAAATCTGGTAAAACCTACATTGTTGATAGAGTTGGGAGTACTTAGCACTGTGAAAACAGCACTTTCGCAGAAAGAAATCTACTTGTCTAAGACCAGGAAACAGTAAACAGAGAACGTATGAGTTTCTTAAGATTGGTAACAGATAGAAACAAGAGAAAGTACACAGTGATTCATCTACCTAGAGAAGTTACAGAGGTTTACACAGAGAATTCCAAGTTTTACTCCCAGAAAAAAAGAGAAATTTAGAAAGCTGGTAAAACCTACATTGTTTATAGAGTTGGGAGTACTTAGCACTCTGAAAACAGCACTGTCGCAGAAAGAAATGTACTTCTCTAAGAGCGGGAAATAGTGAACAGAGAATTTATGAGTTTCTGAAGATTGGTAACAGATAGAAACAAGAGAAAGTACACCGTGATTCATCTACCTAGAGAAGTTACAGAGGTTTACACAGAGAATTCCAAGTGTTACTCCAAGAAAATAAGAGAGACTTAGAAAACTGGTAAAATCTACATTGTTGATAGAGTTGGGAGTACTTAGCACTGTGAAAACAGCACTTTCGCAGAATGAAATCTACTTCTCTAAGACCGCAAAACAGTGAACAGAGAATGTATGAGTTTCTCAAGATTGGTAACAGATAGAAACAAGAGAAAGTACACAGTGATTCATCTACCTAGAGAAGTACAGAGGTTTACACAGAGAATTCCCAAGTAAATAAGAGAGAAATAGAAAACTGGTAAAGCCCACATTGTTGATAGAGTTGGGAGTACTTAGCACTGTGAAAACAGCACTTTCGCAGAGAGAAATCTACTTGTCTAAGACCGGGAAACAGTGAACAGAGAATGTATGAGTTTCTCAAGGTTGGTAACAGATAGAAACAAGAGAAAGTACACAGTGATTCATCTAACTAGAGAAGGTACAGAGGTTTACACAGAGAATTCCCAGTATAAGTAGAAGTAAATAAGAGACTTAGAAAACTGGTAAAACCTACATTGTTGATAGAGTTGGGAGTACTTAGCACTGTGAAAACAACACTTTCGCAGAGAAAAATCTACTTGTCTAAGACCGGGAAGCAGTAAACAGAGAATGTATGAGTTTCTCAAGATTGGTAACAGATAGGAACAAGAGAAAGTACACATTGATTCATCTACCTAGAGAAGTTACAGAGGTTTACACAGAGAATTCCAAGTATAAGTAGAAGAAAATAAGAGAGACTTAGAAAACTGGTAAAACCAACATTGTTGATAGAGTTGGGAGTACTTAGCACTGTGAAAACAGCACTTTCGCAGAAAGAAATCTACTTCTCTAAGACCGGGAAACAGTGAACAGAGAATGTATGAGTTTCTCAAAATCGGGAAGAGATAGAAACAAGAGAAAGTACACAGTGATTCATCTACCTAGAGAAGTTACAGAGGTTTACACAGAGAATTCCAAGTGTTACTCCAAGAAAATAAGAGAGACTTAGAAAACTGGTAAAACCTACATTGTTGATAGAGTTAGCAGTACGTAGCACTGTGAAAACAGCACTTTCGCAGAAAGAAATTTACTTCTCTAAGACTGGGAAACAGTGAACAGAGAATGTATCAGTTTCTCAAGACTGGTAACACATAGAAACAAGAGAAAGTACACAGGGATTCATCTACCTAGAGAAGTTACAGAGGTTTACACAGAGAATTCCAAGTGTTACTCCAAGAAAATAAGAGAGACTTAGAAAACTGGTAAAACCTACATTGTTGATAGAGTTAGCAGTACTTAGCACTGTGAAAACAGCACTTTCGCAGAAAGAAATTTACTTCTCTAAGACTGGGAAACAGTGAACAGAGAATGTATCAGTTTCTCAAGACTGGTAACACATAGAAACAAGAGAAAGTACACAGGGATTCATCTACCTAGAGAAGGTACAGAGGTTTACACAGAGAATTCCCAGTATAAGTACAAGTAAATAAGAGACTTAAAAAACTGGTAAAACCTACATTGTTGATAGACTTGGGAGTACTTAGCACTGTGAAAACAGCACTTTCAGAGAAAGAAATCTACTTGTCTAAGACCGGGAAACAGTAAACAGAGAATGTATGAGTTTCTCAAGATTAGTAACAGATAGAAACAAGAGAAAGTACACAGTGATTCATCTACCTAGAGAAGTTACAGAGGTTTACACAGAGAATTCCAAGTATAAGTACAAGTAAATAAGAGAGACTTAGAAAACTGGTAAAACCTACATTGTTGATAGAGTTGGGAGTACTTAGCACTGTGAAAACAGCACTTTCGCAGAGAGAAATATACTTGTCTAAGACCGCGAAACAATGAACAGAGAATGTATGACTTTCTCAAGATTGGTAACAGATAGAAACAAGAGAAAGTACACAGTGATTCATCTACCTAGAGAAGTTACAGAGGTTTACACAGAGAATTCCAAGTGTTACTCCATGAAAATAAGACAAATTTAGAAAGCTGGTAAAACCTACATTGTTCATAGAGTTGGGAGTACTTAGCACTGTGAAAACAGAACTTTCGCACAAAGAAATGTACTTCTCTAAGAGCGGGAAACAGTGAACAGAGAATGTATCAGTTTTTCAAGATTGGTAACAGATAGAAACAGGAGAAAGTACACAGTGATTCATCTACGTAGAGAAGTTACAGAGGATTACACAGAGAATTCCCAGTAAAAGTACAAGTAAATAAGAGGAACTTAGAAAACTGGTAAAACCTACATTGTTGATAGAGTTGGGAGTACTTAGCATTTTGAAAACATCACTTTCACACAAAGAAATCTACTTCTCTAAGACCGCAAAACAGTGAACAGAGAATGTATGAGTTTCTCAAGATTGGTAACAGATAGAAACAAGAGAAAGTAGACAGTGATTCATCTACGTAGAGAAGTTACAGAGGTTTACACAGAGAATTCCAAGTATAACTACAAGAAAAGAAGAGAGACTTAGAAAACTGTTAAAACCTACATTGTTGATAGAGCTGGGAGTACTTAACACTGTGAAAACAGCACTTTCGCAGAAAGAAATCTACTTCTCTAATACTGGGAAACAGTGAACAGAGAATGTATCAGTTTCTCAAGATTGGTAACAGATAGAAACAAGGGAAAGTACACAGTGATTCAACTACCTAGAGAAGTTACAGACGTTTACACAGAGAATTCCCAGTATAAGTACAAGTAAGTAAGAGAGACTTAGAAAACTGGTAAAACCTACATTGTTGATAGAGTTGGGAGTACTTAGCACTGTGAAAACAGCACTTTCGCAGAGAGAAATATACTTGTCTAAGACCGGGAAACAGTAAATCGAGAACGTATGAGTTTCTCAAGATTGGTAACAGATAGAAACAAGAGAAAGTACACAGTGATTCATCTACCTAGAAAAGTTACAGACGTTTACACAGAGAATTCTCAGTATAAGTACAAGTAAATAAGAGAGACTTAGAAAACTGGTAAAACCTACATTGTTGATTGAGCTGCGAGTACTTAGCACCGTGAAAACAGCACTTTCCCAGAACGAAATCTACTTCTCTAAGACTGGAAAACAGTGAACAGAGAATGTATCAGTTTCTCAAGATTGGTAACAGATAGAAACAAGGGAAAGTACACAGTGATTCAACTACCTAGAGAAGTTACAGACGTTTACACAGAGAATTCCCAGTATAAGTACAAGTAAATAAGAGAGACTTAGAAAACTGGTAAAACCTACATTGTTGATAGAGTTGGGAGTACTTAGCATTGTGAAAGCATAACTTTCGCACAAAGAAGTCTACTTCTCTAAGACTGCGAAACAGTGAACAGAGAATGTATGAGTTTCTCAAGATTGTAACAGATAGAAACAAGAGAAAGTAGACAGTGATTCATCTACGTAGAGAAGTTACAGAGGTTTACACAGAGAATTCCAAGTATAACTACAAGAAAAGAAGAGAGACTTAGAAAACTGGTAAAACCTACATTGTTGATAGAGCTGGGAGTACTTAGCACTGTGAAAACAGCACTTTCGCCGAAAGAAATCTACTTGTCTAAGACCAGGAAACAGTAAACAGAGAACGTATGAGTTTCTCAAGATTGGTAACAGATAGAAACAAGAGAAAGTACACAGTGATTCATCTACCTAGAGAAGTTACAGAGGTTTACACAGAGAATTCCCAAGTAAATAAGAGAGACATAGAAAACTGGTAAAACCCACATTGTTGATAGAGTTGGGAGTACTTAAAACTGTGAAAACAGCACTTTCGCAGAGAGAAATCTACTTGACTAAGACCGGGAAACAGTGAACAGAGAATGTATGAGTTTCTGAAGATTGGTAACAGATAGAAACAAGAGAAAGTACACAGTGATTCATCTACCTAGAGAAGTTACAAAGGTTTACACAGAGAATTCCAAGTGTTACTGCAAGAAAATAAGAGAGACTTAGAAAACTGAGTAAAACCTACATTGTTGATAGAGTTACGAGTACTTAGCACTGTGAATACAGCACTTTCGCAGAAAGAAATCTACTTCTCTAAGACCGCAAAACAGTGAACAGAGAATGTATCCGTTTCTCAAGATTGGTAACAGATAGAAACAAGAGAAAGTACACAGTGATTCATCTACGTAGAGAAGTTAGAGAGGATTACACAGAGAATTCCCAGTATAAGTACAAGTAAATAAGAGGAACTTAGAAAACTGGTAAAACCTACATTGTTGATAGAGTTGGGAGTACTTAGCATTGTGAAAACATAAATTTCGCACAAAGAAATCTACTTCTCTAAGACTGCGAAACAGTGAACAGAGAATGTATGAGTTTCTCAAGATTGTAACAGATAGAAACAAGAGAAAGTAGACAGTGATTCATCTACGTAGAGAAGTTACAGAGGTTTACACAGAGAATTCCAAGTATAACTACAAGAAAAGAAGAGAGACTTAGAAAACTGGTAAAACCTACATTGTTGATAGAGATGGGAGTACTTAACACTGTGAAAACAGCACTTTCGCAGAAAGAAATCTACTTCTCAAAGACCGGGAAACAGTGTACAGAAAATGTATGAGTTTCTCAAGATTGGTAACAGATAGAAACAAGAGAAAGTACACAGTGATTCATCTACCTAGAGAAGTTACAGAGGTTTACACAGAGAATTCCCAGTATAAGTACAAGTAAATAAGAGAGACTTAGAAAACTGTTAAATCCTACATTGTTGGTACAGTTGGGAGTACTTAGCATTTTGAAAACATCACTTTCGCACAAAGAAATCTACTTCTCTAAGACTGCGAAATGGTGAACAGAGAATGTATGAGTATCTCAAGATTGGTAACAGATAGAAACAAGAGAAAGTACACATTGATTCATCTACCTAGAGAAGTTACAGAGATTTACACAAACAATTCCAAGTATAAGTACAAGAAAATAAGAGAGACTTAGAAAACTGGTAAAACCTACATTGTTGATAGAGCTGGGAGTACTTAGCACTGTGAAAACAGCACTTTCGCAGAGAGAAATATACTTGTCTAAGATCAGGAAACAGTAAACCGAGAACGTATGAGTTTCTCAAGATTGGTAACAGATAGAAACAAGAGAAAGTACACAGTGATTCACCTACCTAGAGAAGTTACAGACGTTTACACAGACAATTCCCAGTATAAGTACAAGTCAATAAGACAGACTTAGAAAACTGGTAAAACCTACATTGTTGATAGAGTTGCGAGTACTTAGCACTGTGAAAACAGCACTTTCGCAGAAAGAAATCTACTTCTCTAAGACTGCAAAACAGTGAACAGAGAATGTATCCGTTTCTCAAGATTGGTAACAGATAGAAACAAGAGAAAGTACACAGTGATTCATCTACGTAGTGAAGTTACAGAGGATTACACAGAGAATTCCCAGTATAAGTACAAGTAAATAAGAGGAACTTAGAAAACTGGTAAAACCTACATTGTTGATAGAGTTGGGAGTACTTAGCATTTTGAAAACATCACTTTCACACAAAGAAATCTACTTCTCTAAGACCGCGAAACAGTGAACAGAGAATGTATGAGTTTCTCAAGATTGGTAACAGAGAGAAACAAGAGAAAGTACACATTGATTCATCTACCTAGAGAAGTTACAGAGGTTTATACCAAGAATTCCAAGTATAAGTACAAGAAAATAAGAGAGACTTAGAAAACTGGTAAAACCTACATTGTTGATTGTGCTGCGAGTACTTAGCACTCTGAAAACAGCACTTTCGCAGAAAGAAATCTACATCTCTAAGACTGGGAAACAGTGAACAGAGAATGTATCAGTTTCTCAAGATTGGTAACAGATAGAAACAAGGGAAAGTACACAGTGATTCAACTATCTAGAGAAGTTACAGACGTTTACACAGAGAATTCCCATTATAAGTACAAGTAAATAAGAGAGACTTAGAAAACTGGTAAAACCTACATTGTTGATAGAGTTGGGAGTACTTAGCATTGTGAAAACATAACTTTCGCACAAAGAAATCTACTTCTCTAAGACTGCGAAACAGTGAACAGAGAATGTATGAGTTTCTCAAGATTGTAACAGATAGAAACAAGAGAAAGTAGACAGTGATTCATCTACCTAGAGAAGTTACAGTGTTTACACAGAGATTTCCAAGTATAACTACAAGAAAAGAAGAGAGACTTAGAAAACTGGTAAAACCTACATTGTTGATAGAGCTGGGAGTACTTAACACTGTGAAAACAGCACTTTCGCAGAAATAAATCTACTTCTCAAAGACCGGGAAACAGTGTACAGAAAATGTATGAGTTTCTCAAGATTGGTAACAGATAGAAACAAGAGAAAGTACACAGTGATTCATCTACCTAGAGAAGTTACAGAGGTTTACACAGAGAATTCCAAGTGTTACTGCAAGAAAATAAGAGAGACTTAGAAAACTGGTAAAATCTACATTGTTGATAGAGTTGCGAGTACTTAGCACGGTGAAAACAGCACTTTCGCAGAAAGAAATCTACTTCTCTAAGACCGCGAAACAGTGAACAGAGAATGTATGAGTTTCTCAACATTGGTAACAGATAGAAACAAGATAAAGTACACATTGATTCATCTACCTAGAGAAGTTACAGAGGTTTATACCAAGAATTCCAAATATAAGTACAAGAAAATAAGAGAGACTTAGAAAACTGGTAAAACCTACATTGTTGATTGTGCTGCGAGTACTTAGCACTGTGAAAACAGCACTTTCGCGGAAAGAAATCTACTTCTCTAAGACTGGGAAACAGTGAACAGAGAATGTATCAGTTTCTCAAGATTAGTAACAGATAAAAACAAGGGAAAGTACACAGTGATTCAACTACCTAGAGAAGTTACAGACGTTTACACAGAGAATTCCCAGTATAAGTACAAGTAAATAAGAGAGACTTAGAAAACTGGTAAAACCTACATTGTTGATAGAGTTGGGAGTACTTAGCATTGTGAAAACATAACTTTCGCACAAAGAAATCTACTTCTCTAAGACTGCGAAACAGTGAACAGAGAATGTATGAGTTTCTCAAGATTGTAACAGATAGAAACAAGAGAAAGTACACATTGATTCATCTAACTAGAGAAGTTACAGAGGTTTACACAGAGAATTCCAAGTGTTACTCCAAGAAAATAAGAGAGACTTAGAAAAATGGCAAAACGTACATTGGTGATAGAGTTGGGAGTACTTAGCACTGTGAAAACAGCACTTTCGCAGAAAGAAATGTAGTTCTCTAAGAGCGGGAAACAGGGAACAGAGAATGTATGAGTTTCTGAAGATTGGTAACAGATAGAAACAAGAGAAAGTACACAGTGATTCATCTACCTAGAGAAGTTACAGAGGTTTACACAGAGAATTCTGAGTATAAGTACAAGAAAATAAGAGAGACTTAGAAAACTGGTAAAACCTACATTGTTGATAGAGTTGGGAGTACTTAGCACTGTGAAAACAGTACTTTCAGAGAGAGAAATCTACTTGTCTAAGACCGGGAAACAGTAAACAGAGAACGTATGAGTTTCTCAAGATTGGTAACAGATAGAAACAAGAGAAAGTACACAGTGATTCATCTACCTAGAGAAGTTACAGACGTTTACACAGAGAATTCCGAGTATAAGTACAAGTAAATAAGAGAGACTTAGAAAACTGATAAAACCTACATTGTTGATAGAGTTGGGAATACTTAGCACTTTGAAAACAGCACTTTCGCAGAAAGAAATCTACTTCTCTAAGACCGCGAAACAGTGAACAGAGAATGTATGACTTTCTCAAGATTGGTAACAGATAGAAACAAGAGAAAGTAAACACTGATTCATCTAGGTAGAGAAGTTACCCCAACCCCGACCCCGACCCCGACCCCGACCCCGACCCCGACCCCGACCCCGACCCCGACCCCGACCCCGACCCCGACCCCGACCCCGACCCCGACCCCGACCCCGACCCCGACCCCGACCCCGACCCCGACCCCGACCCCGACCCCGACCCCGACCCCGACCCCGACCCCGACCCCGACCCCGACCCCGACCCCGACCCCGACCCCGACCCCGACCCCGACCCCGACCCCGACCCCGACCCCGACCCCGACCCCGACCCCGACCCCGACCCCGACCCCGCCCCCGCCCCCGCCCCCGCCCCCGCCCCCGCCCCCGCCCCCGCCCCCGCCCCCGCCCCCGCCCCCGCCCCCGCCCCCGCCCCCGCCCCCGCCCCTGCCCCTACCCCTACACAGGGAATTTCAAGTATAAGTACAAGAAAATAAGAGAGACTTAGAAAACTAGGTAAAACCTACATTGTTGATAGAGTTAGGAGTACTTAGCACTGTGAAGACAGCACTTTTGCAGAAAGAAATTTACTTCTCTAAGACTGGGAAACAGTTAACAGAGAATGTATCAGTTTCTCAAGATTTGTAACAGATAGAAACAAGAGAAAGTAAACAGTGATTCATCTACCTATAGAAGTTATAGAGGTTTACACAGAGAATTCCCAGTATAAGTACAGTAAATAAGAGAGACTTAGAAAACTGGTAAAACCTACATTGTTGATACAGTTACGAGTACTTAGCATTTTGAAAACTTCACTTTCGCACAAAGAAATCTACTTCTCTAATACCGCGAAACCTTGAAAAGAGAAGGTATGAGTTTCTCAAGATTGGTAACACATGGAAACAAGACAAAGTACACAGTGATTCATCTTCCTAAAGAAGATACAGAGGTTGACACAGAGAATTCCCAGTATAAGTACCAGTAAATAAGAGAGACTTAGAAAACTGGTAAAACCTACATTGTTGATAGAGTTGGGAGTACTTAGCAGTGTGAAAACAGCACTTTCGCAGAGCGAAATCTACTTCTCTAAGACCGGGAAACAGTGAACAGTGAATGTATGAGTTTCGCAAGATTGGTGACACATAGAAACAAGAGAAAGTACACATTGATTCACCTACCTAGAGAAGTTACAGAGATTTATACAAAGAATTCCAAGTATAAGTACAAGAAAATAAGAGAGTTAGAAAACTGATAAAACCTACATTGTTGATAGAGCTTGGAGTACTTAGCACTGTGAAAACAGCACTTTCGCAGAAAGAAATCAACTTCTCTGAGACCGGGATACAGTGAACAGAGAATGTATGAGTTTCTCAAGATTGGTAACAGATAGAAACAAGAGAAAGTACACAGTGATTCATCTACCTGGAGAAGTTACAGAGGTTTACACAGAGAATTCCAAGTATAAGTACAAGAAAATAAGAGAGACTTAGAAAACTGGTAAAACCTACATTGTTGATAGAGTTAGGAGTACGTAGCACTGTGAAAACAGCACTTTCGCAGAAAGAAATCTACTTCTCTAAGACTGGGAAACAGTGAACAGAGAAAGTATCAGTTTCTAAAGTTTGGTAACAGATAGAAACAACAGAAAGTACACAGTGATTTATGTACCTAGAGAAATTACAGAGGTTTACACAGAGAATTCCCAGTATAAGTACAAGTAAATAATAGAGACTTAGAAAACTGGTAAACCTACATTGTTGATAGAGTTGGGAGTACTTAGCATTGTGAAAACATCACTTTCTCATGAAGAAATCTACTTCTCTAAAACCAGGAATCAGTGAACAGAATGTATGAGTTTCTCAAGATTGGTAACAGATAGAAACAAGAGAAAGCACACAATGATTCATCTACCTAGAGAAGTTATAGAGGTTTACACAGAGAATTCCCAGTATAAGTACAAGTAAATAAGAGAGACTTAGAAAACTGGTAAAACCTACATTGTTGATACAGTTGGGAGTACTTAGCATTGTGAAAACATCACTTTCGCACAAAGAAATCTACTTCTCTAATACCGCGAAACAGTGAAAAGAGAAAGTATGAGTTTCTCAAGATTGGTAACACATGGAAACAAGATAAAGTACACAGTGATTCATCTTCCTAAAGAAGTTACAGAGGTTGACACAGAGAATTCCCAGTATAAGTAGAAGAAAATAAGAATAAGAGATCCTTAGAAAACTGGTAAAACCTACATTGTTGATAGAGTTGGGAGTACTTAGCACTGTGAAAACAGCACTTTCGCAGAGCAAAATCTACTTCTCTAATACCGCGAAACAGTGAAAAGAGAAGGTATGAGTTTCTCAAGACTGGTAACACATGGAAACAAGACAAAGTACACAGTGATTCATCTTCCTAAAGAAGTTACAGAGGTTGACACAGAGAATTCACAGTATAAGTACAAGTAAATAAGAGAGACATAGAAAACTGGTAAAACCTACAGTGTTGATAGAGTTGGGAGTACTTAGCACTGTGAAAACAGCACTTTCGCTGAGCGAAACCTACTTCTCTAAGACCGGGAAACAGTGAACAGAGAATGTATGAGTTTCTCAAGATTGGTAACACATAGAAACAAGAGAAAGTACGCATTGCTTCACCTACCTAGAGAAGTTACAGTGGTTTATACAAAGAATTCCAAGTATAAGTACAAGAAAATAAGAGAGTTAGAAAAGTGATAAAACCTACATTGTTGATAGAGCTTGGAGTACTTAGCACTGTCAAAACAGCACTTTCGCAGAAAGAAATCTACTTCTCTAAGACCGGGAAACAGTGTACAGAGAATGTATGAGTTTCTCAAGATTGGTAACAGATAGAATCAAGAGAAAGTACACAATGATTCATCTACCTGAAGAAGTTATAGTGGTTTACACAGAGAATTCCCAGTATAAGTACAAGTAAATAAGAGAGACTTAGAAAACTGGTAAAACCTACATTGTTGACAGAGTTGGGAGTACTTAGCATTGTGCAAACATCACTTTCGCACAAAGAAATCTACTTCTCTAATACCGCGAAACACTGAAAAGAGAAGGTATGAGTTTCTCAAGATTGGTAACAGATAGAAAGAAGAGAAAGTACACAGTGATTCATCTACCTAGAGAAGTTACACAGGTTTACACAGAGAATTCCAAGTAAAAGTACAAGAAAATAAGAGAGACTTAGAAAACTGGTAAAACCTACATTGTTGATAGAGTTAGGAGTACTTAGCACTGTGAAGACAGCACTTTCGCAGAAAGAAATTTACTTCTCTAAGACTGGGAAACAGTGAACAGAGAATGTATGAGTTTCTCAAAATTGGTAACAGATAGAAACAAGAGAAAGTACACAGTGATTCATCTACCTGGAGAAGTTACAGAGGTTTACACAGAGAATTCCAAGTATAAGTACAAGAAAATAAGAGAGACTTAGAAAACTGGTAAAACCTACATTGTTGATAGAGTTGGGAGTACTTAGCACTGTGAAAACAGCAGTTTCGCAGAGAGAAATCTACTTGTCTAAGACAGGGAAACATTGAACAGAGAATGTATGAGTTTCTCAAGATTGGTAACAGATAGAAACAAGAGAAAGTACACAATGATTCATTTACCTAGAGAAGTTATAGAGGTTTACACACAGAATTCCCAGTATAAGTACAAGTAAATAAGAGAGACTTAGAAAACTGGTAAAGCCTACATTGTTGATACAGTTGGGAGTACTTAGCATTGTGAAAACATCACTTTCGCCCAAAGAAATCTACTTCTCTAATACCGCGAAACAGTGAAAAGAGAAAGTATGAGTTTCTCAAGATTGGTAACACATGGAAACAAGATAAAGTACGCAGTGATTCAACTTCCTAAAGAAGTTACAGAGGTTGACACAGAGAATCCCCAGTATAAGTACAAGTAAATAAGAGAGACTTAGAAAACTGGTAAAACCTACATTGTTGATAGAGTTGGGAGTACTTAGCACTGTGAAAACAGCACTTTCGCAGAGCGAAATCTACTTCTGTAAGACCCGGAAACAGTGAACAGAGAATGTATGAGTTTCTCCAGATTGGTAACACATAGAAACAAGAGAAAGTACACATTGATTCACCTACCTAGAGAAGTTACAGAGGTTTATACAAAGAGTTCCAAGTATAAGTACAAGAAAATAAGAGTTAGAAAACTGATAAAACCTACATTGTTGATAGAGCTTGGAGTACTTAGCACTGTGAAAACAGCACTTTCGCAGAAAGAAATCTACTTCTCTAAGACCGGGAAACAGTGCACAGAGAATGTATGAGTTTCTCAAGATTGGTAACAGATAGAAACAAGAGAAAGTACACAATGATTCATCGACCTGGAGAAGTTATAGTGGTTTACACAGAGAATTCCCAGTATAAGTACAAGTAAATAAGAGAGACTTAGAAAGCTGGTAAAACCTACATTGTTTATAGAGTTGGGAGTACTTAGCACTGTGAAAACAGCACTTTCGCAGAAAGTAATCTACTTGTCTAATCCCGGGAACCAGTGAACAGAGAATGTATGAGTTTCTCAAGATTGGTAACAGACAGAAACAAGAGAAAGTACACAGTGATTCATCTACCTAGAGAAGTTACAAGGTTTACCCAGAGAATTCCAAGTATAAGTACAACAAAAGAAGAGAGACTTAGAAAACTGGTAAAACCTACATTGTTGATAGAGTAGGGAATACTTAGCACTGTGAAAACAGCACTTTCACAGAAAGAAATCTTCTTCTCTAAGACCGGGAAACAGTGAAAAGGGAATGTATGAGTTTCTCAAGATTGGTAACAGATAGAAACAAGAGAAAGTACACAGTGATTCATCTACCTAGAGAAGTTACAGAGGTTTACACAGAGAATTCCCAGTATAAGTACAAGTAAATAAGAGAGACTTAGAAAACTGTTAAATCCTACATTGTTGGTACAGTTGGGAGTACTTAGCATTTTGAAAACATCACTTTCGCACAAAGAAATCTACTTCTCTAAGACTGCGAAATGGTGAACAGAGAATGTATGAGTATCTCAAGATTGGTAACAGATAGAAACAAGAGAAAGTACACATTGATTCATCTACCTAGAGAAGTTACAGAGATTTACACAAAGAATTCCAAGTATAAGTACAAGAAAATAAGAGAGACTTAGAAAACTGGTAAAACCTACATTGTTGATAGAGCTGGGAGTACTTAGCACTGTGAAAACAGCACTTTCGCAGAGAGAAATATACTTGTCTAAGATCAGGAAACAGTAAACCGAGAACGTATGAGTTTCTCAAGATTGGTAACAGATAGAAACAAGAGAAAGTACACAGTGATTCACCTACCTAGAGAAGTTACAGACGTTTACACAGACAATTCCCAGTATAAGTACAAGTCAATAAGACAGACTTAGAAAACTGGTAAAACCTACATTGTTGATAGAGTTGCGAGTACTTAGCACTGTGAAAACAGCACTTTCGCAGAAAGAAATCTACTTCTCTAAGACTGCAAAACAGTGAACAGAGAATGTATCCGTTTCTCAAGATTGGTAACAGATAGAAACAAGAGAAAGTACACAGTGATTCATCTACGTAGTGAAGTTACAGAGGATTACACAGAGAATTCCCAGTATAAGTACAAGTAAATAAGAGGAACTTAGAAAACTGGTAAAACCTACATTGTTGATAGAGTTGGGAGTACTTAGCATTTTGAAAACATCACTTTCACACAAAGAAATCTACTTCTCTAAGACCGCGAAACAGTGAACAGAGAATGTATGAGTTTCTCAAGATTGGTAACAGAGAGAAACAAGAGAAAGTACACATTGATTCATCTACCTAGAGAAGTTACAGAGGTTTATACCAAGAATTCCAAGTATAAGTACAAGAAAATAAGAGAGACTTAGAAAACTGGTAAAACCTACATTGTTGATTGTGCTGCGAGTACTTAGCACTCTGAAAACAGCACTTTCGCAGAAAGAAATCTACATCTCTAAGACTGGGAAACAGTGAACAGAGAATGTATCAGTTTCTCAAGATTGGTAACAGATAGAAACAAGGGAAAGTACACAGTGATTCAACTATCTAGAGAAGTTACAGACGTTTACACAGAGAATTCCCATTATAAGTACAAGTAAATAAGAGAGACTTAGAAAACTGGTAAAACCTACATTGTTGATAGAGTTGGGAGTACTTAGCATTGTGAAAACATAACTTTCGCACAAAGAAATCTACTTCTCTAAGACTGCGAAACAGTGAACAGAGAATGTATGAGTTTCTCAAGATTGTAACAGATAGAAACAAGAGAAAGTAGACAGTGATTCATCTACCTAGAGAAGTTACAGTGTTTACACAGAGATTTCCAAGTATAACTACAAGAAAAGAAGAGAGACTTAGAAAACTGGTAAAACCTACATTGTTGATAGAGCTGGGAGTACTTAACACTGTGAAAACAGCACTTTCGCAGAAATAAATCTACTTCTCAAAGACCGGGAAACAGTGTACAGAAAATGTATGAGTTTCTCAAGATTGGTAACAGATAGAAACAAGAGAAAGTACACAGTGATTCATCTACCTAGAGAAGTTACAGAGGTTTACACAGAGAATTCCAAGTGTTACTGCAAGAAAATAAGAGAGACTTAGAAAACTGGTAAAACCTACATTGTTGATAGAGTTGCGAGTACTTAGCACGGTGAAAACAGCACTTTCGCAGAAAGAAATCTACTTCTCTAAGACCGCGAAACAGTGAACAGAGAATGTATGAGTTTCTCAACATTGGTAACAGATAGAAACAAGATAAAGTACACATTGATTCATCTACCTAGAGAAGTTACAGAGGTTTATACCAAGAATTCCAAATATAAGTACAAGAAAATAAGAGAGACTTAGAAAACTGGTAAAACCTACATTGTTGATTGTGCTGCGAGTACTTAGCACTGTGAAAACAGCACTTTCGCAGAAAGAAATCTACTTCTCTAAGACTGGGAAACAGTGAACAGAGAATGTATCAGTTTCTCAAGATTAGTAACAGATAAAAACAAGGGAAAGTACACAGTGATTCAACTACCTAGAGAAGTTACAGACGTTTACACAGAGAATTCCCAGTATAAGTACAAGTAAATAAGAGAGACTTAGAAAACTGGTAAAACCTACATTGTTGATAGAGTTGTGAGTACTTAGCATTGTGAAAACATAACTTTCGCACAAAGAAATCTACTTCTCTAAGACTGCGAAACAGTGAACAGAGAATGTATGAGTTTCTCAAGATTGTAACAGATAGAAACAAGAGAAAGTACACATTGATTCATCTAACTAGAGAAGTTACAGAGGTTTACACAGAGAATTCCAAGTGTTACTCCAAGAAAATAAGAGAGACTTAGAAAAATGGCAAAACGTACATTGGTGATAGAGTTGGGAGTACTTAGCACTGTGAAAACAGCACTTTCGCAGAAAGAAATGTAGTTCTCTAAGAGCGGGAAACAGGGAACAGAGAATGTATGAGTTTCTGAAGATTGGTAACAGATAGAAACAAGAGAAAGTACACAGTGATTCATCTACCTAGAGAAGTTACAGAGGTTTACACAGAGAATTCTGAGTATAAGTACAAGAAAATAAGAGAGACTTAGAAAACTGGTAAAACCTACATTGTTGATAGAGTTGGGAGTACTTAGCACTGTGAAAACAGTACTTTCAGAGAGAGAAATCTACTTGTCTAAGACCGGGAAACAGTAAACAGAGAACGTATGAGTTTCTCAAGATTGGTAACAGATAGAAACAAGAGAAAGTACACAGTGATTCATCTACCTAGAGAAGTTACAGACGTTTACACAGAGAATTCCGAGTATAAGTACAAGTAAATAAGAGAGACTTAGAAAACTGATAAAACCTACATTGTTGATAGAGTTGGGAATACTTAGCACTTTGAAAACAGCACTTTCGCAGAAAGAAATCTACTTCTCTAAGACCGCGAAACAGTGAACAGAGAATGTATGACTTTCTCAAGATTGGTAACAGATAGAAACAAGAGAAAGTAAACACTGATTCATCTAGGTAGAGAAGTTACCCCAACCCCGACCCCGACCCCGACCCCGACCCCGACCCCGACCCCGACCCCGACCCCGACCCCGACCCCGACCCCGACCCCGACCCCGACCCCGACCCCGACCCCGACCCCGACCCCGACCCCGACCCCGACCCCGACCCCGACCCCGACCCCGACCCCGACCCCGACCCCGACCCCGACCCCGACCCCGACCCCGACCCCGACCCCGACCCCGACCCCGACCCCGACCCCGACCCCGACCCCGACCCCGACCCCGACCCCGACCCCGACCCCGACCCCGACCCCGACCCCGACCCCGACCCCGACCCCGACCCCGACCCCGACCCCGACCCCGACCCCGCCCCCGCCCCCGCCCCCGCCCCCGCCCCCGCCCCCGCCCCCGCCCCCGCCCCCGCCCCCGCCCCCGCCCCCGCCCCTGCCCCTACCCCTACACAGGGAATTTCAAGTATAAGTACAAGAAAATAAGAGAGACTTAGAAAACTAGGTAAAACCTACATTGTTGATAGAGTTAGGAGTACTTAGCACTGTGAAGACAGCACTTTTGCAGAAAGAAATTTACTTCTCTAAGACTGGGAAACAGTTAACAGAGAATGTATCAGTTTCTCAAGATTTGTAACAGATAGAAACAAGAGAAAGTAAACAGTGATTCATCTACCTATAGAAGTTATAGAGGTTTACACAGAGAATTCCCAGTATAAGTACAGTAAATAAGAGAGACTTAGAAAACTGGTAAAACCTACATTGTTGATACAGTTACGAGTACTTAGCATTTTGAAAACTTCACTTTCGCACAAAGAAATCTACTTCTCTAATACCGCGAAACCTTGAAAAGAGAAGGTATGAGTTTCTCAAGATTGGTAACACATGGAAACAAGACAAAGTACACAGTGATTCATCTTCCTAAAGAAGATACAGAGGTTGACACAGAGAATTCCCAGTATAAGTACCAGTAAATAAGAGAGACTTAGAAAACTGGTAAAACCTACATTGTTGATAGAGTTGGGAGTACTTAGCAGTGTGAAAACAGCACTTTCGCAGAGCGAAATCTACTTCTCTAAGACCGGGAAACAGTGAACAGTGAATGTATGAGTTTCGCAAGATTGGTGACACATAGAAACAAGAGAAAGTACACATTGATTCACCTACCTAGAGAAGTTACAGAGATTTATACAAAGAATTCCAAGTATAAGTACAAGAAAATAAGAGAGTTAGAAAACTGATAAAACCTACATTGTTGATAGAGCTTGGAGTACTTAGCACTGTGAAAACAGCACTTTCGCAGAAAGAAATCAACTTCTCTGAGACCGGGATACAGTGAACAGAGAATGTATGAGTTTCTCAAGATTGGTAACAGATAGAAACAAGAGAAAGTACACAGTGATTCATCTACCTGGAGAAGTTACAGAGGTTTACACAGAGAATTCCAAGTATAAGTACAAGAAAATAAGAGAGACTTAGAAAACTGGTAAAACCTACATTGTTGATAGAGTTAGGAGTACGTAGCACTGTGAAAACAGCACTTTCGCAGAAAGAAATCTACTTCTCTAAGACTGGGAAACAGTGAACAGAGAAAGTATCAGTTTCTAAAGTTTGGTAACAGATAGAAACAACAGAAAGTACACAGTGATTTATGTACCTAGAGAAATTACAGAGGTTTACACAGAGAATTCCCAGTATAAGTACAAGTAAATAATAGAGACTTAGAAAACTGGTAAACCTACATTGTTGATAGAGTTGGGAGTACTTAGCATTGTGAAAACATCACTTTCTCATGAAGAAATCTACTTCTCTAAAACCAGGAATCAGTGAACAGAATGTATGAGTTTCTCAAGATTGGTAACAGATAGAAACAAGAGAAAGCACACAATGATTCATCTACCTAGAGAAGTTATAGAGGTTTACACAGAGAATTCCCAGTATAAGTACAAGTAAATAAGAGAGACTTAGAAAACTGGTAAAACCTACATTGTTGATACAGTTGGGAGTACTTAGCATTGTGAAAACATCACTTTCGCACAAAGAAATCTACTTCTCTAATACCGCGAAACAGTGAAAAGAGAAAGTATGAGTTTCTCAAGATTGGTAACACATGGAAACAAGATAAAGTACACAGTGATTCATCTTCCTAAAGAAGTTACAGAGGTTGACACAGAGAATTCCCAGTATAAGTAGAAGAAAATAAGAGATCCTTAGAAAACTGGTAAAACCTACATTGTTGATAGAGTTGGGAGTACTTAGCCCTGTGAAAACAGCACTTTCGCAGAGCAAAATCTACTTCTCTAATACCGCGAAACAGTGAAAAGAGAAGGTATGAGTTTCTCAAGACTGGTAACACATGGAAACAAGACAAAGTACACAGTGATTCATCTTCCTAAAGAAGTTACAGAGGTTGACACAGAGAATTCACAGTATAAGTACAAGTAAATAAGAGAGACATAGAAAACTGGTAAAACCTACAGTGTTGATAGAGTTGGGAGTACTTAGCACTGTGAAAACAGCACTTTCGCTGAGCGAAACCTACTTCTCTAAGACCGGGAAACAGTGAACAGAGAATGTATGAGTTTCTCAAGATTGGTAACACATAGAAACAAGAGAAAGTACGCATTGATTCACCTACCTAGAGAAGTTACAGTGGTTTATACAAAGAATTCCAAGTATAAGTACAAGAAAATAAGAGAGTTAGAAAAGTGATAAAACCTACATTGTTGATAGAGCTTGGAGTACTTAGCACTGTGAAAACAGCACTTTCGCAGAAAGAAATCTACTTCTCTAAGACCGGGAAACAGTGTACAGAGAATGTATGAGTTTCTCAAGATTGGTAACAGATAGAATCAAGAGAAAGTACACAATGATTCATCTACCTGAAGAAGTTATAGTGGTTTACACAGAGAATTCCCAGTATAAGTACAAGTAAATAAGAGAGACTTAGAAAACTGGTAAAACCTACATTGTTGACAGAGTTGGGAGTACTTAGCATTGTGCAAACATCACTTTCGCACAAAGAAATCTACTTCTCTAATACCGCGAAACACTGAAAAGAGAAGGTATGAGTTTCTCAAGATTGGTAACAGATAGAAAGAAGAGAAAGTACACAGTGATTCATCTACCTAGAGAAGTTACACAGGTTTACACAGAGAATTCCAAGTAAAAGTACAAGAAAATAAGAGAGACTTAGAAAACTGGTAAAACCTACATTGTTGATAGAGTTAGGAGTACTTAGCACTGTGAAGACAGCACTTTCGCAGAAAGAAATTTACTTCTCTAAGTCTGGGAAACAGTGAACAGAGAATGTATGAGTTTCTCAAAATTGGTAACAGATAGAAACAAGAGAAAGTACACAGTGATTCATCTACCTGGAGAAGTTACAGAGGTTTACACAGAGAATTCCAAGTATAAGTACAAGAAAATAAGAGAGACTTAGAAAACTGGTAAAACCTACATTGTTGATAGAGTTGGGAGTACTTAGCACTGTGAAAACAGCAGTTTCGCAGAGAGAAATCTACTTGTCTAAGACAGGGAAACATTGAACAGAGAATGTATGAGTTTCTCAAGATTGGTAACAGATAGAAACAAGAGAAAGTACACAATGATTCATTTACCTAGAGAAGTTATAGAGGTTTACACACAGAATTCCCAGTATAAGTACAAGTAAATAAGAGAGACTTAGAAAACTGGTAAAGCCTACATTGTTGATAGAGTTGGGAGTACTTAGCATTGTGAAAACATCACTTTCGCCCAAAGAAATCTACTTCTCTAATACCGCGAAACAGTGAAAAGAGAAAGTATGAGTTTCTCAAGATTGGTAACACATGGAAACAAGATAAAGTACGCAGTGATTCAACTTCCTAAAGAAGTTACAGAGGTTGACACAGAGAATCCCCAGTATAAGTACAAGTAAATAAGAGAGACTTAGAAAACTGGTAAAACCTACATTGTTGATAGAGTTGGGAGTACTTAGCACTGTGAAAACAGCACTTTCGCAGAGCGAAATCTACTTCTGTAAGACCCGGAAACAGTGAACAGAGAATGTATGAGTTTCTCCAGATTGGTAACACATA
The DNA here is from genome assembly GCA_028571685.1 of Heterohyrax brucei. Classification (NCBI taxonomy): domain Eukaryota; kingdom Metazoa; phylum Chordata; class Mammalia; order Hyracoidea; family Procaviidae; genus Heterohyrax; species Heterohyrax brucei. The sequence goes on along the minus strand of CM053153.1, from coordinate 98,633,564 downwards.
GAAACAAGAGAAAGTACACATTGATTCACCTACCTAGAGAAGTTACAGAGGTTTATACAAAGAGTTCCAAGTATAAGTACAAGAAAATAAGAGTTAGAAAACTGATAAAACCTACATTGTTGATAGAGCTTGGAGTACTTAGCACTGTGAAAACAGCACTTTCGCAGAAAGAAATCTACTTCTCTAAGACCGGGAAACAGTGCACAGAGAATGTATGAGTTTCTCAAGATTGGTAACAGATAGAAACAAGAGAAAGTACACAATGATTCATCGACCTGGAGAAGTTATAGTGGTTTACACAGAGAATTCCCAGTATAAGTACAAGTAAATAAGAGAGACTTAGAAAGCTGGTAAAACCTACATTGTTTATAGAGTTGGGAGTACTTAGCACTGTGAAAACAGCACTTTCGCAGAAAGTAATCTACTTGTCTAATCCCCGGAACCAGTGAACAGAGAATGTATGAGTTTCTCAAGATTGGTAACAGACAGAAACAAGAGAAAGTACACAGTGATTCATCTACCTAGAGAAGTTACAAGGTTTACCCAGAGAATTCCAAGTATAAGTACAACAAAAGAAGAGAGACTTAGAAAACTGGTAAAACCTACATTGTTGATAGAGTAGGGAGTACTTAGCACTGTGAAAACAGCACTTTCACAGAAAGAAATCTTCTTCTCTAAGACCGGGAAACAGTGAAAAGGGAATGTATGAGTTTCTCAAGATTGGTAACACATAGAAACAAGAGAAAGTACCCAGTGATTCATCTTCCTAGAGAAGTTACAGTGGTTGACACAGAGAATTCCCAGTGTAAGTACAAGTAAATAAGAGAGACTTAGAAAACTGGTAAAACCTACATTGTTGATAGAGTTGGGAGTACGTAGCACTGTGAAAACAGCACTTTCGCAGAAAGAAGTCTACTTGTCTAAGACCGGGAAACAGTGAAAAGAGAATGTATGAGCGTCTGATGTATGGTAACAGATAGAAACAAGAGAAAGTACACAGTGATTCATCTACCTAGAGAAATTACAGAGGTTTACACAGAGAATTCCAAGTATAACTACAAGAAAGTAAGAGAGACTTAGAAAACTGGTAAAACCTACATTGTTGATAGAGTTGGGAGTACTTAGCACTGTGAAAACAGCACTTTCGCAGAGAGAAATCTAGTTGTCTAAGACCGGAAAACAGTGAACAGAGAATGTATGAGTTTCTCAAGATTGGTAACAGATAGAAACAAGAGAAAGTACACAGTGATTCATCTACCTGGAGAAGTTACAGAGGTTTACACAGAGAATTCCCAGTATAAGTACAAGAAAATAAGAGAGACTTAGAAAACTGGTAAAACCTGCATTGTTGATACAGTTACGAGTACTTAGCATTTTGAAAACTTCACTTTCGCACAGAGAAATCTACTTCTCTAATACCGTGAAACCTTGAAAAGAGAAGGTATGAGTTTCTCAAGATTCGTAACACATGGAAACAAGACAAAGTACACAGTGATTCATCTTCCTAAAGAAGTTACAGAGGTTGACACAGAGAATTCCCAGTATAAGTACCAGTAAATAAGAGAGACTTAGAAAACTGGTAAAACCTACATTGTTGATAAAGTTGGGAGTACATAGCACTGTGAAAACAGCACTTTCGCAGAAGGAAATCTACTTCTCTAAGACTGGGAAACAGGAACAGAGAAAGTATCAGTTTCCAAAGATTGGTAACAGATAGAAACAACATAAAGTACACAGTGATTCATGTACCTAGAGAAATTACAGAGGTTTACACAGAGAATTCCCAGTATAAGTACAAGTAAATAAGAGAGACTTAGAAAACTGGTAAACCTACATTGTTGATAGAGTTGGGAGTACTTAGCATTGTGAAAACATCACTTTCTCATGAAGAAATCTACTTCTCTAAGACCAGGAAACAGTGAACAGAAAGTATGAGTTTCTCAAGATTGGTAACAGATAGAAACAAGAGAAAGTACACATTGATTCATCTACCTAGAGAAGTTACAGATGTTTATACAAAGAATTCCAAGTATAAGTACAAGAAAATAAGAGAGACTTAGAAAACTGGTAAAACCTACATTGTTTATAGATTTAGGAGTTCTTAGCACTGTGGAAACAGCACTTTCACAGAGAGAAATCTACTTGTCTAAGAACGGGAATCAGTGAACAGAGAATGTACGAGTTTCTCAAGATTGGTAACAGATAGAAACAAGAGAAAGTACACAATGATTCATCTCCCTAGAAAAGTTATAGAGGTTTACACAGAGAATTCCCAGTATAAGTACAAGTAAATAAGAGAGACTTAGAAAACTGGTAAAACCTACATTGTTGATACAGTGGGGGGAACTTAGCATTGTGAAAACATCACTTTCGCACACAAAAATCTACTTCTCTAATACCGCGAAACAGTGAAAAGAGAAGGTATGAGTTTCTCAAGATTGGTAACACATGGAAAGAAGACAAAGTACACAGTGATTCATCTTCCTAAAGAAGTTACACAGGTTGACACAGAGAATTCACAGTATAAGTACAAGTAAATAAGAGAGACATAGAAAACTGGTAAAACCTACAGTGTTGATAGAGTTGGGAGTACTTAGCACTGTGAAAACAGCACTTTCGCTGAGCGAAACCTACTTCTCTAAGACCGGGAAACAGTGAACAGAGAATGTATGAGTTTCTCAAGATTGGTACCACATAGAAACAAGAGAAAGTACACATTGATTCACCTACATAGAGAAGTTACAGTGGTTTATACAAAGAATTCCAAGTATAAGTACAAGAAAATAAGAGAGTTAGAAAACTGATAAAACCTACATTGTTGATAGAGCTTGGAGTACTTAGCACTGTGAAAGCAGCACTTTCGCAGAAAGAAATCTACTTGTCTAAGACCGGGAAACAGTGAAAAGAGAATGTATGAGTTTCTCAAGTATGGTAACAGATAGAAACAAGAGAAAGTACACAGTGATTCATCTACCTAGAGAAATTACAGAGGTTTACACAGAGAATTCCAAGTATAAGTACCAGAAAGTAAGACAGACTTAGAAAACTGGTAAAACCTACATTGTTGATAGAGTTAGGAGTACTTAGCACTGTGAAAACAGCACTTTCGCAGAAAGAAATCTACTTCTCTAAGACTGGGAAACAGTGAACAGAGAATGTATCAGTTTCTCAAGGTTGGTAACAGATAGAAACAAGAGAAAGTACACAGTGATTCATCTACCTAGAGAAGTTACAGACGTTTACACAGAGAATTCCCAGTATAAGTACAAGTAAAGAAGAGAGACTTAGAAAACTGGTAAAACCTACAATGTTGATAGAGTTGGGAGTACTTAGCACTGTGAAAACAGCACTTTCGCAGAAAGAAATCTACTTCTCTAAGACCGCGAAACAGTGAACAGAGAATGTATGACTTACTCAAGATTGGTAACAAATAGAAACAAGAAAAAGTAAACACTGATTCATCTAGCTAGAGAAGTTACCCTAACCCTAACCCTAACCCTAACCCTAACCCTAACCCTAACCCTAACCCTAACCCTAACCCTAACCCTAACCCTAACCCTAACCCTAACCGTAACCCTAACCCTAACCGTAACCCTAACCCTAACCCTAACCCTAACCCTAACCCTAACCCCAACCCTAACCCTAACACTAACGCTAACCCTAACCCCAACCCTAACCCTAAACCTAACCCTAACCCTCGCCCTAAACCTAACCCTAACCCTAACCCTAACCCTAACCCTAACCCTAACCATAACCCTAAGTCTAACCCTACCCCTACCCCTACCCCAACCCCTACCCCTACCCGAACCCCTACCCCTACCCCTACCCCTACCCCTACCCCTACCCCTACCCCTACACAGGGAATTTCAAGTATAAGTACAAGAAAATAACAGAGACTTAGAAAACTAGGTAAAACCTACATTGTTGTTAGAGTTGGGTGTACTTAGCACTGTGAAAACAGCAGTTTCCCAGAAAGAAATCTACTTCTCTACGACCAGGAAACAGTGAATAGAGAATGTAAGAGTTTCTCAAGATTGATAACAGATAGAAACAAGAGAAAGTACACAGTCATTCATGTAGCTAGAGAAGTTACAGAAGTTTACACAGAGAATTCCAAGTATAAGTACAAGAAAATAAGAGCGACTTAGAAAACTGGTTAAACCTACATTGTTGATAGAGTTGGGAGTACTCAGCACTGTGAAAAGAGCACTTTCCCAGAAAGAAATCTAATTCTCTAAGACAGGGAAACAGTGAATGGAGAATGTATGACTTTCTCAAGATTGGTAAGAGATAGAAAGAAGAGAAAGGACACAGTGATTCATCTACCTCGAGAAGTTACAGAGGTTTACACAGAGAATTTCAAGTGTTACTCCAAGAAAATAAGAGAGACTTCGAAAACTGGTAAAACCTACATTGTTGATAGAGTTGGGAGTAATTAGCACTGTGAAAACAGCACTTTCGCACAGAGAAATCTACTTCGCTAAGACCGCGAAACAGTGAACAGAGAATGTATGAGTTTTTCAAGATTGGTAACACATAGAAACAAGAGAAAGTACACATTGATTCACCTACCCAGAGAAGTTACAGAGGTTTATACAAAGAATTCCAAGTATAAGTACAAGAAAATAAGAGAGTTAGAAAACTGATAAAACTTACATTGTCGATAGACCTTGGAGTACTTAGCACTGTGAAAACAGCACTTTCGCAGAAAGAAATCTACTTCTCTAATACCGCGAAACAGTGAAAGAGAAGGTATGAGTTTCTCAAGATTGGTAACACATGGAAACAAGACAAAGTACACAGTGATTCATCTTCCTAAAGAAGTTACAGAGGTTGACACAGAGAATTCCCAGTATAAGTACAAGTAAATAAGAGAGACTTAGAAAACTGGTAAAACCTATCTTGTTGATAGAGTAGGGAGTACTTAGCACTGTGAAAACAGCACTTTCGCAGAACGAAATCTACTTCTCTAAGACGGGGAAACAGGGAACAGAGAATGTATGAGTTTCTCAAGATTGGTAACAGATAGAAACAAGAGAAAGTACAGAGTGATTCATCTACCTAGAGAAGTTACAGAGGTTTACACAGAGAATTCCAAGTATAAGTACAAGAAAATAAGAGAGACTTAGAAACCTGGTAAAACCTACATTGTTGATAGAATTTGGAGTACTTAGCACTGTGAAAACAGCACTTTCGCAGAGAGAAATCTACTTGTCTAAGACCGGGAAACAGAAAACAGAGAATGTATGAGTTTCTCAAGATTGGTAACAGATAGAAACAAGAGAAAGTACACATTGATTCCACTACCTAGAGAAGTTACAGAGGTTTATACAAAGAATTCCAAGTATAAGTACAAGAAAATAAGAGAGACTTAGAAAACAGGTAAAACCTACTTTGTTGATAGAGCTGGGAGTACTTAGCACTGTGAAAACAGCACTTTCGCAGAAAGAAATCTACTTCTCTAAGACGGGGAAACAGGGAACAGAGAATGTATGAGTTTCTCAAGATTGGTAACAGATAGAAACAAGAGAAAGTACAGAGTGATTCATCTACCTAGAGAAGTTACAGAGGTTTACACAGAGAATTCCAAGTATAAGTACAAGAAAATAAGAGAGACTTAGAAACCTGGTAAAACCTACATTGTTGATAGAATTGGGAGTACTTAGCACTGTGAAAACAGCACTTTCGCACAAAGAAATCTACTTGTCTAAGACCGCGAAACAATGAACAGAGAATGTATGAGTTTCTCAAGATTGGTAACAGATAGAAAGAAGAGAAAGTACACAGTGATTCATGTAGCTAGAGAAGTTACAGAGGTTTACACAGAGAATTTCAAGTGTTACTCCAAGAAAATAAGAGAGACTTAGAAAACTGGTAAAACCTACATTGTTGATAGAGTTCGGAGTACTTAGCACTGTGAAAACAGCACTTTCGCAGAAAGAAATCTACTTCTCTAAGATCGGGAAAAGGTGAACAGAGAATGTGTGAGTTTCTGAAGTTTGGGAACAGACAGAAACAAGAGAAAGTACACACTGATTCATCCACCTAGAGAAGTTACAGAGGTTTACACAGAGAATTCCAAGTGTTACTCCAAGAGAATAAGAGAAATTTAGAAAGCTGGTAAAACCTACATTGTTGATAGAGTTGGGAGTACTTAGCACTGTGAAAACAGCACTTTCGCAGAAAGAAATGTACTTCTCTAAGAGCGGGAAACAGTGATCAGAGAATGTATGAGTTTCTGAAGATTGGTAAGAGATAGAAACAAGAGAAAGTACACTGTGATTCATCTACCTAGAGAAGTTACAGAGGTTTACACAGAGAATTCCAAGTGTTACTCCGAGAAAATAAGAGAGACTTAGAAAACTGGTAAAACCTACATTGTTGATAGAGTTGGGAGTACTTAGCACTGTGAAAACAGCACTTTCGCACAAAGAAATCTACTTCTCTAAGACCACAAAACAGTGAACAGAGAATGTATGCATTTCTCAAGATCGGTAACAGATAGAAACAAGAGAAAGTACACAGTGATTCATCTACCTAGAGAAGTTACAGACGTTTACACAGAGAATTCTCAGTATAAGTACGAGAAAATAAGAGAGACTTAGAAAACTGGTAAAACCTACATTGTTGATAGAGTTAGGAGTACTTAGCACTGTGAAGACAGCACTTTCGCAGAAAGAAATTTACTTCTCTAAGACTGGGAAACAGTGAACAGAGAATGTATTAGTTTCTCAAGATTGGTAACAGATAGAAACAAGAGAAAGTACACAGTGATTCATCTACCTGGAGAAGTTACAGAGGTTTACACAGAGAATTCCAAGTATAAGTACAAGAAAATAAGAGAGACTTAGAAAACTGGTAAAACCTACATTGTTGATAGAGTTAGGAGTACGTAGCACTGTGAAAACAGCACTTTCGCAGAAAGAAATCTACTTCTCTAAGACTGGGAAACAGTGAACAGAGAAAGTATCAGTTTCTAAAGATTGGTAACAGATAGAAACAACAAAAAGTACACAGTGATTCATGTACCTAGAGAAATTACAGAGGTTTACACAGAGAATTCCCAGTATAAGTACAAGAAAATAAGAGAGTTAGAAACCTGGTAAAACCTACATTGTTGATAGAGTTGAGAGAACTTAGCATTGTGAAAACATCACTTTCTCATGAAGAAATCTACATCTCTAAGACCAGGAAACAGTGAACAGAATGTATGAGTTTCTCAAGACTGGTAACAGATAGAAACAAGAGAAAGTACACATTGATTCATCTACCTAGAGAAGTTACAGAGGTTTACACAGAGAATTACCAGTATAAGTACAAGTAAATAAGAGAGACTTAGAAAACTGGTAAAACCTACATTGTTGATAGAGCTGGGAGTACTTAGCACTGTGAAAACAGCACTTTCGCAGAAAGAAATCTACTTCTCTAAGACGGGGAAACAGGGAACAGAGAATGTATGAGTTTTCCAAGATTGGTAACAGATAGAAACAAGACAAACTACACAGTGATTCATCTACCTAGAGAAGTTACAGAGGTTTACACAGAGAATTCCAAGTATAAGTACAAGAAAATAAGAGAGACTTAGAAAACTGGTAAAACCTACATTGTTGATAGGATTGGGAATACTTAGCACTGTGAAAACAGCACTTTCGCAGAAAGAAATCTACTTGTCTAAGACCGGGAAACAGTGAAAAGAGAATGTATGAGTTTCTCAAGATTGGTAACAGATAGAAACAAGAGACAGTACACAGTGATTCATCTACCTAGAGATATTACAGAGGTTTACACAGAGAATTCCAAGTATAAGTACAAGAAAGTAAGAGAGACTTAGAAAACTGGCAAAACCTACATTGTTGATAGAGTTGGGAGTACTTAGCACTGTGAAAACAGCACTTTCGCATAGAGAAATCTACTTGTCTAAGAGCGAGAAACAGTGAACAGAGAATGTATGAGTTTCTCAAGATTGGTAACAGATAGAAACAAGAGAAAGTACACAATGATTCATCTACCTAGGGAAGTTACAGAGGTTTACACAGAGAATTCCCAGTATAAGTACAAGAAAATAAGAGAGACTTAGAAAACTGGTAAAACATACATTGTTGATAGAGTTGGGAGTACTTAGCATTGTGAAAACATCACTTTCGCACAAAGAAATCTACTTCTCTAATACCGCGAAACAGTCAAAAGAGAATGTATGACTTTCTCAACATTGGTAACAGATAGAAACAAGAGAAAGTACACATTGATTCATCTACCTAGAGAAGTTACAGAGGTTTATACAAAGATTTCCAAGTATAAGTACAAGAAAATAAGAGAGACTTAGAAAGCTGGTAAAACATACATTGTTGATAGAGTTGGGAGTACTTAGCACTGTGAAAACAGCACTTTCGCAGAAAGAAATCTACTACTCTAAGACCGGGAAACAGTGAACAGAGAATGTATGAGTTTCTCAATATTGGTAACAGATAGAAACAAGAGAAAGTACACAGTGATTCATCTACCTAGAGAAGTTACAGAGGTTTACACAGAGAATTCCAAGTATAAGTACAAGAAGGTAGGAGAGACTTAGAAAACTGGTAAAACCTACATTGCTGATAGAGTTGGGAGTACTTAGCAATGTGAAAACAGCACTTTCGCAGAGAGAAATCTACTTGTCTGAGACAGAGAAACAGTGAACAGAGAATGTATGAGTTTCTCAAGATTGGTAACAGATAGAAACAAGAGAAAGTACACAATGATTCATCTACCTAGAGAAGTTAGAGAGGTTTACACAGAGAATTCCCAGTATAAGTACAAGTAAATAAGAGAGACTTAGAAAACTGGTAAAACCTACATTGTTGATAGAGTTGGGAGTACTTAGCCTTGTGAAAACATCACTTTCGCACAAAGAAATCTACTTCTCTAATACCGCGAAACAGTGAAAAGAGAATGTATGACTTTCTCAAGAATGGTAACAGATAGAAACAAGAGAAAGTACATAGTGATTCGTCTACCTAGAGAAGTTACAGAGGTTTACACAGAGAATTCCCAGTATAAGTACAAGTAAATAAGAGAGACTTAGAAAAGTGGAAAAACTTACATTGTTGATAGAGCTGGTAGTACTTAGCACTGTGAAAACAGCACTTTCGCAGAAAGAAATCTACTACTCTAAGACCGGGAAACAGTGAACAGAGAATGTATGAGTTTCTCAATATTGGTAACAGATAGAAACAAGAGAAAGTACACAGTGATTCATCTACCTGGAGAAGTTGCAGAGGTTTACACAGAGAATACCAACTATAAGTACAAGAAAAAAAGACAGACTTAGAAAACTGGTAAAACCTACATTGTTGATAGAGCTGGGAGTACTTAGCACTGTGAAAACAGCACTTTCGCAGAAAGAAATCTACTTCTCTAAGACGGGAAACAGGGAACAGATAATGTATGAGTTTCTCAAGATTGGTAACCGATAGAAACAAGAGAAAGTACACAGTGATTCATCTACCTAGAGAAAGTACAGAGGTTTACACAGAGAATTCCAACTATAAGTACAAGAAAATAAGAGAGACTTAGAAAACTGGTAAAACCTACATTGTTGATAGAGTTGGGAGTACTTAGCACTGTGAAAACAGCACTTTCGCAGAAGGAAATTTACTTCTCTAAGACCGGGAAACAGTGAACAGAGATTGTATCATTTTCTCAAGATTGGTAACAGATAGAAACAAGAGAAAGTACACAGTGATTCATCTACCTAGAGAAGTTACAGAGGTTTACACAGAGAATTCCCAGTACATGTACAATTAAATAAGAGAGACTTAGAAAACTGGTAAAACCTACATTGTTGATAGAGTTGAGAGTACTTAGCAGTGTGAAAACAGCACTTTCGCAGAAAGAAATTTACTTCTCTAAGACCGGGAAACAGTGAAAAGAGAATGTATGAGTTTCTCAAGATTGGTAACAGATAGAAACAAGAGAAAGTACACAGTGATTCATCTACCTAGAGAAATTACAGAGGTTTACACAGAGAATTCCAAGTATAAGTACAAGTGAATAAGAGAGACTTAGAAAACTGGTAAAACCTACATTGTTGATACAGTTGGGAGTACTTAGCATTTTGAAAACATCACTTTCGCACAAAGAAATCTACTTCTCTAAGACCGCGAAACAATGAACAGAGAATGTATGACTTTCTCAAGATTGGTAACAGATAGAAGCAAGAGAAAGTACACAGTGATTCATCTACCTGAAGAAGTTACAGAGGTTTACACAGAGAATGCCAAGTATAAGTACAAGTAAATAAGAGAGACTAAGAAAACTGGTAAAAACTACATTGTTGATAGAGTTGGGAGTACTTAGCACTGTGAAAACTGCAATTTCGCAGAAAGAAATTTACTTCTCTAAGACCGGGAAACAGTGAACAGAGAATGTATCAGTTTCTCAAGATTGGTAACAGATAGAAACAAGAGAAAGTACACAGTGATTCATCTACCTAGAGAAGTTACAGAGGTTTACACAGAGAATTCCCAGTATAAGTACAAGTAAATAAGAGAGACTAAGAAAACTGGTAAAACCTACTTTGTTGATAGAGTTGGGAGTACTTAGCACTGTGAAAACAGCACTTTCGCAGAAAGAAATCTACTTCTCTAAGCCTGGGAAACAGTGAACAGAGAAAGTATCAGTTTCTCAAGATTGGTAACAGACAGAAACAACAGAAAGTACACTGTGATTCATGTACCTGGAGAAGTTACAGAGGTTTACACAGAGAATTCCCAGTATAAGTACAAGAAAATAAGAGAGACTTAGAAAACTGGTAAAACCTACATTTTTGATAGAGTTGGGAGTACTTAGCATTGTGAAAACATCACTTTCTCATGAAGAAATCTACTTCTCTAAGACCAGGAAACAGTTTACAGAGAATGTATGAGTTTCTCAAGATTGGTAACAGATAGAAAGAAGAGAAAGTACAGATTGATTCATCTACCTAGAGAAGTTTCAGAGGTTTATACAAAGAATTCCAAGTAAAAGTACAAGAAAATAAGAGAGACTGGAAAACTGGTAAAACCTACATTGTTGAAAGAGTTGAGAGTACTTAGCACTTTGAAAACAGCACTTTCACACAAAGAAATCTACTTCTCTAAGACCGCGAAACAGTGAACAGAGAATGTATGAGTTTCTCAAGATTGGTAACAGATAGAAACAAGAGAAAGTACACAGTGATTCATCTACCTGGAGAAGATACAGAGGTTTACACAGAGAATTCCAAGTATAAGTACAAGAAAATAAGAGAGACTTAGAAAACTGGTAAAACGTACATTGTTGATAGAGTTAGGAGTAGTTAGCACTGTGAAAACAGCACTTTAGCAGAAAGAAATCTACTTCTCCAAGACTGGGAAACAGTGAACAGAGAATGTATCAGTTTCTCAAGATGGTAACAGATAGAAACAAGAGAAAGTACACAGTGATTCATCTACCTAGAGAAGTTACAGAGGTTTACACAGAGAATTCCCAGTATAAGTACAAGTAAAGAAGAGAGACTTAGAAAACTGGTAAAACCTACATTGTTGATACAGTTGGGAGTATTTAGCATTTTGAAAACATCACTTTCGCCCAAAGAAATCTACTTCTCTAAGACCGCGAAATGATGAACAGAGAATGTATGAGTTTCTCAAGATTGGTAACAGATAGAAACAAGAGAACGTACACATTGATTCATCTACCTAAAGAAGTTACAGGGGTTTATACAAAGAATTCCAAGTATAAGTACAAGAAAATAAGAGAGACTTAGACAACTGGTAAAACCTACATTGTTGATAGAGCTGGGAGTATTTAGCACTGTGAAAACAGCACTTTCGCAGAAAGAAATCTACTTCTCTAAGACGGGAAACAGGGAACAGATAATGTATGAGTTTCTCAAGATTGGTAACAGATAGAAACAAGAGAAAGTACACAGTGATTCAACTACCTAGAGAAGGTACAGAGGTTTACACAGAGAATTCCAAGTATAAGTACAAGTAAATAAGAGAGACTTGAAAACTGGTAAAACCTACATTGTTGATAGAGTTGGGAGTACTTAGCATTTAGAAAACATCACTTTCGCACAAAGAAATCAACTTCTCTAATACAGAGAAACAGTGAAAAGAGAAGGTATGAGTTTCTCAAGATTCGTAACACATAGAAACAAGAGAAAGTACACAGTGATTCATCTTCCTAGAGAAGTTACAGTGGTTGACACAGAGAATTCCCAGTATAAGTACAAGAAAATAAGAGAGATTTAGAAAACTGGTAAAACCTACATTGTTGATAGAGTTGGGAGTACTTAGCACTGTGAAAACAGCACTTTCGCAGAAAGAAATCTACTTGTCTAAGACTGGGAAACAGTGAAAAGAGAATGTATGAGTTTCTCAAGATTGGTAACAGATAGAAACAAGAGAAAGTACACATTGATTCATCTAACTAGAGAAATTACAGAGGTTTACACAGAGAATTCCTTGTATAAGTACAAGAAAGTAAGAGAGACTTAGAAAAGTGGTAAAACCTACATTGTTGATAGAGTTGGGAGTACTTAGCACTGTGAAAACAGCACTTTCGCAGAGAGAAATCTACTTGTCTGAGACCGAGAAACAGTGAACAGAGAATGTATGAGTTTCTCAAGATTGGTAACAGATAGAAACAAGAGAAAGTACACAATGATTCATCTACCTAGAGAAGTTAGAGAGGTTTACACAGAGAATTCCCAGTATAAGTACAAGTAAATAAGAGAGACTTAGAAAACTGGTAAAACCTACATTGTTGATAGAGTTGGGAGTACTTAGCCTTGTGAAAACATCACTTTCACACAAAGAAATCTACTTCTCTAATACCGCGAAACAGTGAAAAGAGAATGTATGACTTTCTCAAGATTGGTAACAGATAGAAACAAGAGAAAGTACATAGTGATTCATCTACCTAGAGAAGTTACAGAGGTTTACACAGAGAATTCCCAGTATAAGTACAAGTAAATAAGAGAGACTTAGAAAACTGGTAAAACCTACATTGTTGATAGAGTTGGGAGTACTTAGCACTGTGAAAACAGCACTTTCGCAGAGAGAAATATACTTGTCTAAGACCGGGAATCAGTGAACAGAGAATGTATGAGTTTCTCAAGATTGGTAACAGATAGAAACAAGAGAAAGTACACAATGATTCATTTACCTAGAGAAATTATAGAGGTTTACACAGAGAATTCCCAGTATAAGTACAAGTAAATAAGAGAGACTTGAAAACTGGTAAAACCTACATTGTTGATAGAGTTGGGAGTACTTAGCATTTTGAAAACATCACTTTCGCACAAAGAAATCTACTTCTCTAATACAGAGAAACAGTGAAAAGAGAAGGTATGAGTTTCTCAAGATTGGTAACACATAGAAACAAGAGAAAGTACACAGTGATTCATCTTCCTAGAGAAGTTACAGTGGTTGACACAGAGAATTCCCAGTATAAGTACAAGAAAATAAGAGAGACTTAGAAAACTGGTAAAACCTACATTGTTGATAGAGTTGGGAGTACTTAGCAGTGTGAAAACAGCACTTTCGCAGAGAGAAATCTACTTGTCTGGAACCGAGAAACAGTGAACAGAGAATGTATGAGTTTCTCAAGATTGGTAACAGATAGAAACAAGAGAAAGTACACAATGATTCATCTACCTAGAGAAGTTAGAGAGGTTTACACAGAGAATTCCCAGTATAAGTACAGGTAAATAAGAGAGACTTAGAAAACTGGTAAAACCTACATTGTTGATAGAGTTGGGAGTACTTAGCATTGTGAAAACATCACTTTCACACAAAGAAATCTACTTCTCTAATACCACGAAACAGTGAAAAGAGAATGTATGACTTTCTCAAGATTGGTAACAGATAGAAACAAGAGAAAGTACACAGTGATTCATCTACCTAGAGAAGGTACAGAGGTTTACACAGAGAATTCCCAGTATAACTACAGGAAAATAAGAGAGACTTAGAAAACTGGTAAAACCTACATTGTTGATAGAGTTAGGAGTACTTAGCACTGTGAAGACAGCACTTTCGCAGAGCGAAATCTACTTCTCTAAGACCGGGAAACAGTGAACAGAGAATGTATGAGTTTCTCAAGATTGGTAACACATAGAAACAAGAGAAAGTACACATTGATTCAGCTACCTAGAGAAGTTACAGAGGTTTATACAAAGAATTCCAAGTATAAGTACAAGAAAATAAGAGAGTTAGAAAACTGATAAAACCTACATTGTTGATAGAGCTTGGAGTACTTAGCACTGTGAAATCAGCACTTTCGCAGAAAGAAATCTACTTCTCTAAGACCGGGAAACAGTGAACAGAGAATGTATGAGTTTCTCAAGATTGGTAACAGATAGAAACAAGAGAAAGTACACAATGATTCATCTACCAAGAGAAGTTATAGTGGTTTACACCGAGAATTCCCAGTATAAGTACAAGTAAATAAGAGAGACTTAGAAAACTGGTAAAACCTACATTGTTGATAGAGTTGGGAGTACTTAGCATTGTGAAAACATCACTTTCGCACAAAGAAATCTACTTCTCTAATACCGCGAAACAGTGAAAAGAGAAGGTATGAGTTTCTCAAGACTGGTAACAGATAGAAACAAGAGAAAGTACACAGTGATTCATCTACCTAGAGAAGTTACAGAGGTTTACACAGAGAATTCCAAGTATAAGTACAAGAAAATAAGAGAGACTTAGAAAACTGGTAAAACCTACATTGTTGATAGAGTTGGGAGTACTTAGCACTGTGAAAACAGCACTTTCGCAGAAAGAAATCTACTTGTCTAAGACCGGGAAACAGTGAAAAGAGAATGTATGAGTGTCTGTTGTATGGTAACAGATAGAAACAAGAGAAAGTACACAGTGATTCATTTACCTAGAGAAGTTACAGAGGTTTACACAGAGAATTCCAAGTATAAGTACAAGAAAATAAGAGAGACTTAGAAAACTGGTAAAACTTACATTGTTGATAGAGCTAGGAGTACTTAGCACTGTCAAAACAGCACTTTCGCAGAAAGAAATCTACTTTTCTAAGACTGGGAAACAGTGAACAGAGAATGTATGAGTTTCTCAAGATTGGTAACAGGTAGAAACAAGAGAAAGTACACAGTGATTCATCTACCTGGAGAAGTTACAGAGGTTTACACAGAGAATTCCAAGTATAAGTACCAGAACATAAGAGAGACCTAGAAAACTGGTAAAACTTACATTGTTGATAGAGCTAGGAGGACTCAGCACTGTCAAAGCAGCACTTTCGCAGAAAGAAATCTACTTCTGTAAGACCGGGAAACAGTGAACAGAGAATGAATGAGTTTCTCAAGATTGGTCACACATAGAAACAAGAGAAAGTACACATTGATTCACCTACCTAGAGAAGTTACAGAGGTTTATACAAAGAATATCCAAGTATAAGTACAAGAAAATAAGAGAGTTAGAAAACTGATAAAACCTACATTGTTGATAGAGCTTGGAGTAGTTAGCACTGTGAAAACAGCACTTTCGTAGAAAGAAATCTACTTCTCTAAGACCGGGAAACAGTGAACAGAGAATGTATGAGTTTCTCAAGATTGGTAACAGATAGAAACAAGAGAAAGTACACAATGATTCATCTTCATAGAGAAGTTACAGTGGTTGACACAGAGAATTCCCAGTATAAGTACAAGTAAATAAGAGAGACTTAGAAAACTGGTAAAACCTACATTGTTCATAGAGTTGGGAGTACTTAGCACTGTGAAAACAGCACTTTTGCAGAGCGAAATCTACTTCTATAAGACCCGGAAACAGTGAAAAGAGAAGGTATGAGTTTCCCAAGACTGGTAACAGATAGAAACAAGAGAAAGTACACAGTGATTCATTTACCTCGAGAAGTTACAGAGGTTTACACAGAGAATTCCAAGTATAAGTACAAGAAAATAAGAGAGACTTAGAAAACTGGTAAAACTTACATTGTTCACAGAGTTGGGAGTACTTAGCACTGTCAAAACAGCACTTTCACAGAAAGAAATCTACTTTTCTAAGACTGGGAAACAGTGAACAGAGAATGTATGAGTTTCTCAAGATTGGTAACAGATAGAAACAAGGGAAAGTACACAGTGATTCATCTACCTGGAGAAGTTACAGAGGTTTACACAGAGAATTCCAAGTATAAGTACAAGAAAATAAGAGAGACTTAGAAAACTGGTAAAACCTACATTGTTGATAGAGTTAGGAGTACTTAGCACTGTGAAAACAGCACTTTCGCAGAAAGAAATCTACATCTCTAAGACTGGGAAACAGTGAACAGAGAAAGTATCAGTTTCTAAAGATTGGTAACAGATAGAAACAACAAAAAGTACACAGTGATTCATGTACCTAGAGAAATTACAGAGGTTTACACAGAGAATTCCCAGTATAAGTACAAGTAAATAAGAGAGACTTAGAAAACTGGTAAAACCTACATTGTTGATAGAGTTTGTAGTACTTAGCATTGTGAAAACATCACTTTCACACAAAGAAATCTACTTCTCTAATACCGCGAAACAGTGAAAAGAGAAGGTATGAGTTTCTCAAGATTGGTAACAGATAGAAACAAGAGAAAGTACACAGTGATTCATCTACCTAGAGAAGTTACAGAGGTTTACACAGAGAATTCCAAGTATAAGTACCAGAACATAAGAGAGACCTAGAAAACTGGTAAAACTTACATTGTTGATAGAGCTAGGAGGACTCAGCACTGTCAAAGCAGCACTTTCGCAGAAAGAAATCTACTTCTGTAAGACCGGGAAACAGTGAACAGAGAATGAATGAGTTTCTCAAGATTGGTCACACATAGAAACAAGAGAAAGTACACATTGATTCACCTACCTAGAGAAGTTACAGAGGTTTATACAAAGAATATCCAAGTATAAGTACAAGAAAATAAGAGAGTTAGAAAACTGATAAAACCTACATTGTTGATAGAGCTTGGAGTAGTTAGCACTGTGAAAACAGCACTTTCGCAGAAAGAAATCTACTTCTCTAAGACCGGGAAACAGTGAACAGAGAATGTATGAGTTTCTCAAGATTGGTAACAGATAGAAACAAGAGAAAGTACACAATGATTCATCTTCATAGAGAAGTTACAGTGGTTGACACAGAGAATTCCCAGTATAAGTACAAGTAAATAAGAGAGACTTAGAAAACTGGTAAAACCTACATTGTTCATAGAGTTGGGAGTACTTAGCACTGTGAAAACAGCACTTTCGCAGAAAGAAATCTACTTGTCTAAGACCGGGAAACAGTGAAAAGAGAATGTGTGAGTTTCTCAAGTATGGTAACAGATAGAAACAAGAGAAAGTACACAGTGATTCATCTACCTAGAGAAATTACAGAGGTTTACACAGAGAATTCCAAGTATAAGTACAAGAAAGTAAGAGAGACTTAGAAAACTGGTAAAACCTACATTGTTGATAGAGTTGGGAGTACTTAGCACTGTGAAAACAGCACTTTCGCAGAGCGAAATCTACTTCTGTAAGACCGGGAAACAGTGAACAGAGAATGTATGAGTTTCTCAAGATTGGTAACACATAGAAACAAGAGAAAGTACACATTGATTCACCTACCTAGAGAAGTTACAGAGGTTTATACAAAGAATTCCAAGTATAAGTACAAGAAAATAAGAGAGTTGGAAAACTGATAAAACCTACATTGTTGATAGAGCTTGGAGTACTTAGCAATGTGAAAACAGCACTTTCGCAGAAAGAAATCTACTTCTCTAAGACCGGGAAACAGTGAAAAGAGAATGTACGAGTTTCTCAAGATTGGTAACACATAGAAACAAGAAAAAGTACACAGTGATTCATCTACCTAGAGACGTTACAGAGGGTTACGCAGAGAATTCCTAGTATAAGTACAAGAAAATAAGAGAGACTTCGAAAACTGGTAAAACCTACATTGTTGATAGAGTTAGGAGTACTTAGCACTGTGAAAACAGCACTTTCGCACAAAGAAAACTACTTCTCTAAGACTGGGAAACAGTGAACAGAGAAAGTATCAGTTTCTCAAGATTGGTAACAGATAGAAACAACAGAAAGTACACAGTGATTCATGTACCTAGAGAAGTTACAGAGGTTTACACAGAGAATTCCCCGTATAAGTACAAGAAGGTAAGAGAGACTTAGAAAACTGGTAAAACCTACATTGTTGATAGAGCTGGGAGTACTTAGCACTGTGGAAACAGCACTTTCACAGAGATAAATCTAGTTGTCTAAGACCGGGAAACAGTGAACAGAGAATGTATGAGTTTCTCAAGATTGGTAACACATAGAAACAAGAGAAAGTACACAATGATTCATCTACCTAGAGAAGTTACAGAGGTTTACACAGACAATTCCCAGTATAAGTACAAGTAAATAAGAGAGACTTAGAAAACTGGTAAAACCTACATTGTTGATAGAGTTGGGAGTACTTAGCACTGTCAAAACAGCACTTTCGCAAAAAGAAATCTACTTCTCTAAGACTGGGAAACAGTGAACAGAGAAAGTATCAGTTTCTAAAGATTGGTAACAGATAGAAACAACAGAAAGTACACAGTGATTCATTTACCTAGAGAAGTTACAGAGGTTTACACAGAGAATTCCCAGTATAAGTACAAGTGAATAAGAGAGACTTAGAAAACTGGTAAAACCTACATTGTTGATAGAGTTGGGAGTACTTAGCATTGTGAGAACATCACTTTCTCATGAAGAAATCTACTTCTCTAAGACCAGGAAACAGTGAACAGAGAATGTATGAGTTTCTCAAGATTGGTAACAGATAGAAACAAGAGAAAGTACACATTGATTCATCTACCTAGAGACGTTACAGAGGTTTATACAAAGAATTCCAAGTATAAGTACAAGAAAAGAAGAGAGACTTAGAAAACTGGTAAATCCTACATTGTTGATAGAGTTAGGAGTACTTAGCACTGTGAAAACAGCACTTTAGCGGAAAGAAATCTACTTCTCTAAGACTGGGAAACAGTGAATAGAGAAAGTATCACTTTCTCAAGATTGGTAACAGATAGAAACAACAGAAAGTACACAGTGATTCATGTACCTAGAGAAGTTACAGAGGTTTACACAGACAATTCCCAGTATAAGTACAAGAAGGTAAGAGAGACTTAGAAAACTGGTAAAACCTACATTGTTGATAGAGCTGGGAGTACTTAGCACTGTGGAAACAGCACTTTCGCAGAGAGAAATCTACTTGTCTAACACCGGGAAACAGTGAACAGAGAATGTACGAGTTTCGCAAGATTGGTAACAGATAGAAACAAGAGAAAGTACACAATGATTCATCTACCTAGAGAAGTTACAGAGGTTTACACAGACAATTCACAGTATAAGTACACGTAAATAAGAGAGACTTAGAAAACCGGTTAAACCTACATTGTTGATAGAGTTGGGAGTACTTAGCATTGTGAAAACATCACTTTCGCACAAAGAAATCTACTTCTCTAATACCGCGAAACAGTGAAAAGAGAAGGTATGAGTTTCTAAAGATTGGTAACACATAGAAACTAGAGAAAATACACAGTGATTCATCTTCCTAAAGAAGTTACAGAGGTTGACACAGAGAATTCCCAGTATAAGTACAAGTAAATAAGAGAGACTTAGAAAACTGGTAAAACCTACATTGTTGATAGAGTTGGGAGTACTTAGCACTGTGAAAACAGCACTTTCGCAGAGCGAAATCTACTTCTCTAAGACCGGGAAACAGTGAACAGAGAATGTATGAGTTTCTCAAGATTGGTAACACATAGAAACAAGAGAAAGTACACATTGATTCACCTACCTAGAGAAGTTACAGAGGTTTATACAAAGAATTCCAAGTATAAGTACAAGAAAATAAGAGAGTTGGAAAACTGGTAAAACCTACATTGTTGATAGAGTTAGTAGTACTTAGCACTGTGAAAACAGCACTTTCGCACAAAGAAATCTACTTCTCTAAGACTGGGAAACAGTGAACAGAGAAAGTATCAGTTTCTCAAGATTGGTAACAGATAGAAACAACAGAAAGTACACAGTGATTCATGTACCTAGAGAAGTTACAGAGGTTTACACAGAGAATTCCCCGTATAAGTACAAGAAGGTAAGAGAGACTTAGAAAACTGGTAAAACCTACATTGTTGATAGAGCTGGGAGTACTTAGCACTGTGGAAACAGCACTTTCACAGAGATAAATCTAGTTGTCTAAGACCGGGAAACAGTGAACAGAGAATGTACGAGTTTCTCAAGATTGGTAACAGATAGAAACAAGAGAAAGTACACAATGATTCATCTACCCAGAGAAGTTACAGAGGTTTACACAGACAATTCCCAGTATAAGTACAAGTAAATAAGAGAGACTTAGAAAACTGGTAAAACCTACATTGTTGATAGAGTTGGGAGTACTTAGCACTGTCAAAACAGCACTTTCGCACAAAGAAATCTACTTCTCTAATACCGCGAAACAGTGAAAAGAGAATGTATGAGTTTCTGAAGATTGGTAACACATAGAAACAAGAGAAAGTACACAGTGATTCATCTACCTAGAGAAGTTACAGAGGTTTACACAGAGAATTCCAAGTATAAGTACAAGAAAATAAGAGAGACTTAGAAAACTGGTAAAACCTACATTGTTGATAGAGTTAAGAGTAATTAGCACTGTGAAAACAGCACTTTCGCAGAAAGAAATCTACTTCTCTAAGACTGGGAAACAGTGAACAGAGAAAGTATCAGTTTCTAAAGATTGGTAACAGATAGAAACAACAGAAAGTACACAGTGATTCATTTACCTAGAGAAGTTACAGAGGTTTACACAGAGAATTCCCAGTATAAGTACAAGTGAATAAGAGAGACTTAGAAAACTGGTAAAACCTACATTGTTGATAGAGTTGGGAGTACTTAGCATTGTGAGAACATCACTTTCTCATGAAGAAATCTACTTCTCTAAGACCAGGAAACAGTGAACAGAGAATGTATGAGTTTCTCAAGATTGGTAACAGATAGAAACAAGAGAAAGTACACATTGATTCATCTACCTAGAGACGTTACAGAGGTTTATACAAAGAATTCCAAGTATAAGTACAAGAAAAGAAGAGAGACTTAGAAAACTGGTAAAACCTACATTGTTGATAGAGTTAGGAGTACTTAGCACTGTGAAAACAGCTCTTTAGCCTAAAGAAATCTACTTCTCTAAGACTGGGAAACAGTGAACAGAGAAAGTATCACTTTCTCAAGATTGGTAACAGATAGAAACAACAGAAAGTACACAGTGATTCATGTACCTAGAGAAGTTACAGAGGTTTACACAGACAATTCCCAGTATAAGTACAAGAAGGTAAGAGAGACTTAGAAAACTGGTAAAACCTACATTGTTGATAGAGCTGGGAGTACTTAGCACTGTGGAAACAGCACTTTCGCAGAGAGAAATCTACTTGTCTAACACCGGGAAACAGTGAACAGAGAATGTACGAGTTTCGCAAGATTGGTAACAGATAGAAACAAGAGAAAGTACACAATGATTCATCTACCTAGAGAAGTTACAGAGGTTTACACAGACAATTCACAGTATAAGTACACGTAAATAAGAGAGACTTAGAAAACCGGTTAAACCTACATTGTTGATAGAGTTGGGAGTACTTAGCATTGTGAAAACATCACTTTCGCACAAAGAAATCTACTTCTCTAATACCGCGAAACAGTGAAAAGAGAAGGTATGAGTTTCTAAAGATTGGTAACACATAGAAACTAGAGAAAATACACAGTGATTCATCTTCCTAAAGAAGTTACAGAGGTTGACACAGAGAATTCCCAGTATAAGTACAAGTAAATAAGAGAGACTTAGAAAACTGGTAAAACCTACATTGTTGATAGAATTGGGAGTACTTAGCACTGTGAAAACAGCACTTTCGCAGAGCGAAATCTACTTCTCTAAGACCGGGAAACAGTGAACAGAGAATGTATGAGTTTCTCAAGATTGGTAACACATAGAAAGAAGAGAAAGTACACATTGATTCACCTACCTAGAGAAGTTACAGAGGTTTATACAAAGAATTCCAAGTATAAGTACAAGAAAATAAGAGAGTTGGAAAACTGGTAAAACCTACATTGTTGATAGAGTTAGGAGTACTTAGCACTGTGAAAACAGCACTTTCGCACAAAGAAATCTACTTCTCTAAGACTGGGAAACAGTGAACAGAGAAAGTATCAGTTTCTCAAGATTGGTAACAGATAGAAACAACAGAAAGTACACAGTGATTCATGTACCTAGAGAAGTTACAGAGGTTTACACAGAGAATTCCCCGTATAAGTACAAGAAGGTAAGAGAGACTTAGAAAACTGGTAAAACCTACATTGTTGATAGAGCTGGGAGTACTTAGCACTGTGGAAACAGCACTTTCACAGAGATAAATCTAGTTGTCTAAGACCGGGAAACAGTGAACAGAGAATGTACGAGTTTCTCAAGATTGGTAACAGATAGAAACAAGGGAAAGTACACAATGATTCATCTACCCAGAGAAGTTACAGAGGTTTACACAGACAATTCCCAGTATAAGTACAAGTAAATAAGAGAGACTTAGAAAACTGGTAAAACCTACATTGTTGATAGAGTTGGGAGTACTTAGCACTGTCAAAACAGCACTTTCGCACAAAGAAATCTACTTCTCTAATACCGCGAAACAGTGAAAAGAGAATGTATGAGTTTCTGAAGATTGGTAACACATAGAAACAAGAGAAAGTACACAGTGATTCATCTACCTAGAGAAGTTACAGAGGTTTACACAGAGAATTCCAAGTATAAGTACAAGAAAATAAGAGAGACTTAGAAAACTGGTAAAACCTACATTGTTGATAGAGTTAAGAGTAATTAGCACTGTGAAAACAGCACTTTCGCAGAAAGAAATCTACTTCTCTAAGACTGGGAAACAGTGAACAGAGAAAGTATCAGTTTCTAAAGATTGGTAACAGATAGAAACAACAGAAAGTACACAGTGATTCATTTACCTAGAGAAGTTACAGAGGTTTACACAGAGAATTCCCAGTATAAGTACAAGTGAATAAGAGAGACTTAGAAAACTGGTAAAACCTACATTGTTGATAGAGTTGGGAGTACTTAGCATTGTGAGAACATCACTTTCTCATGAAGAAATCTACTTCTCTAAGACCAGGAAACAGTGAACAGAGAATGTATGAGTTTCTCAAGATTGGTAACAGATAGAAACAAGAGAAAGTACACATTCATTCATCTACCTAGAGACGTTACAGAGGTTTATACAAAGAATTCCAAGTATAAGTACAAGAAAAGAAGAGAGACTTAGAAAACTGGTAAAACCTACATTGTTGATAGAGTTAGGAGTACTTAGCACTGTGAAAACAGCACTTTAGGGGAAAGAAATCTACTTCTCTAAGACTGGGAAACAGTGAACAGAGAAAGTATCACTTTCTCAAGATTGGTAACAGATAGAAACAACAGAAAGTACACAGTGATTCATGTACCTAGAGAAGTTACAGAGGTTTACACAGACAATTCCCAGTATAAGTACAAGAAGGTAAGAGAGACTTAGAAAACTGGTAAAACCTACATTGTTCATAGAGTTAGGAGTACTTAGCACTGTGAAAACAGCACTTTCGCACAAAGAAATCTACTTCTCTAAGACTGGGAAACAGTGAACAGAGAAAGTATCAGTTTCTCAAGATTGGTAACAGATAGAAACAACAGAAAGTACACAGTGATTCATGTACCTAGAGAAGTTACAGAGGTTTACACAGAGAATTCCCCGTATAAGTACAAGAAGGTAAGAGAGACTTAGAAAACTGGTAAAACCTACATTGTTGATAGAGCTGGGAGTACTTAGCACTGTGGAAACAGCACTTTCACAGAGATAAATCTACTTGTCTAAGACCGGGAAACAGTGAACAGAGAATGTACGAGTTTCTCAAGATTGGTAATAGATAGAAACAAGAGAAAGTACACAATGATTCATCTACCTAGAGAAGTTACAGAGGTTTACACAGACAATTCCCAGTATAAGTACAAGTAAATAAGAGAGACTTAGAAAACTGGTAAAACCTACATTGTTGATAGAGTTGGGAGTACTTAGCATTGTGAAAACATCACTTTCTCATGAAGAAATCTAATTCTCTAATACCGCGAAACAGTGAAAAGAGAAGGTATGAGTTTCTCAAGATTGGTAACACATGGAAACAAGGCAAAGTACACAGTGATTCATCTTCCTAAAGAAGTTACAGAGGTTGACACAGAGAATTCCCAGTATAAGTACAAGTAAATAAGAGAGACTTAGAAA
This sequence comes from Heterohyrax brucei, assembly GCA_028571685.1. Lineage (NCBI taxonomy): Eukaryota > Metazoa > Chordata > Mammalia > Hyracoidea > Procaviidae > Heterohyrax > Heterohyrax brucei. Next base: position 98,609,264 of record CM053153.1, on the reverse strand, counting down.
ACTGGTAAAACCTACATTGTTGATAGAGTTGGGAGTACTTAGCACTGTGAAAACAGCACTTTCGCAGAGCGAAATCTACTTCTCTAAGACCGGGAAACAGTGAACAGAGAATGTATCAGTTTCTCATGATTGGTAACACATAGAAATAAGAGAAAGTACACATTGATTCACTTACCTAGAGAAGTTACAGAGGTTTATACAAAGAATTCCAAGTATAAGTACAAGAAAATAAGAGAGTTAGAAAACTGATAAAACCTACATTGTTTATAGAGCTTGGAGTACTTATCACTGTGAAAACAGCACTTTCGCAGAAAGAAATCTACTTCTCTAAGACAGAGAAACAGTGAACAGAGAATGTATGAGTTTCTCAAGATTGGTAACAGATAGAAACAAGAGAAAGTACACAATGATTCATCTACCTAGAGAAGTTACAGTGGTTTACACAGAGAATTCCCAGTATAAGTACAAGTAAATAAGAGAGACTTAGAAAACCGGTAAAACATACATTGTTGATAGACTTGGGAGTACTTAGCATTGTGAAAACATCACTTTCGCACAAAGAAATCTACTTCTCTAATACCGCGAAACAGTGAAAAGAGAAGGTATGAGTTTCTCAAGATTGGTAACAGATAGAAACAAGAGAAAGTACACAGTGATTCATCTAACTAGAGAAGTTACAGAGGTTTACACAGAGAATTCCAAGTATAAGTACCAGAAAATAAGAGAGACCTAGAAAACTGGTAAAACTTACATTGTTGATAGAGCTAGGAGTACTTAGCACTGTCAAAACAGCACTTTCGCAGAAAGAAATCTCCTTCTGTAAGACCGGGAAACAGTGAACAGAGAATGTATGAGTTTCTCAAGACTGGTAACACATAGAAACAAGAGAAAGTACACATTGATTCACCTACCTAGAGAAGTTACAGAGGTTTATACAAATAATTCCAAGTATAAGTACAAGAAAATAAGAGAGTTAGAAAACTGATAAAACCTACATTGTTGATAGAGCTTGGAGTAGTTAGCACTGTGAAAACAGCACTTTCGCAGAAAGAAATCTACTTCTCTAAGACCGGGAAACAGTGAACAGAGAATGTATGAGTTTCTCAAGATTGGTAACAGATAGAAACAAGAGAAAGTACACAATGATTCATCTTCATAGAGAAGTTACAGTGGTTGACACGAAGAATTCCCAGTATAAGTACAAGTAAATAAGAGAGACTTAGAAAACTGGTAAAGCCTACATTGTTGATAGAGTTGGGAGTACTTAGCACTGTGAAAACAGCACTTTTCCAGAAAGAAATCTACTTGTCTAAGACCGGGAAACAGTGAAAAGAGAATGTATGAGTTTCTCAAGTATGGTAACAGATAGAAACAAGAGAAAGTACACAGTGATTCATCTACCTAGAGAAATTACAGAGGTTTACACAGAGAATTCCAAGTATAAGTACAAGAAAGTAAGAGACACTTAGAAAACTGGTAAAACCTACATTGTTGATAGAGTTGGGAGTACTTAGCGCTGTGAAAACAGCACTTTCGCTGAAAGAAATCTACTTGTCTAAGACCGGGAAACAGTGAACAGAGAATGTATGAATTTCTCTAGATTGGTAACAGACAGAAACAAAAGAAAGTACACAGGATTCATCTACCTAGAGAAGTTACAGAGGTTTACCCTGAGAATTCCAAGTATAAGTACAACAAAATAAGAGACACTTAGAAAACTGGTAAAACCTACATTGTTGATAGAGTTGGGAGTACTTAGCACTGTGAAAACAGCACTTTTGCAGAGCGAAATCTACTTCTGTAAGACCGGGAAACAGTGAACAGAGAATGTATGAGTTTCTCAAGATTGTTAACACATAGAAACAAGAGAAAGTACACATTGATTCACCTACCTAGAGAAGTTACAGAGGTTTATACAAAGAATTCCAAGTATAAGTACAGGAAAATAAGAGAGTTGGAAAACTGATAAAACCTACATTGTTGATAGAGCTTGGAGTACTTAGCAATGTGAAAACAGCACTTTCGCAGAAAGAAATCTACTTCTCTAAGACCGGGAAACAGTGAAAAGAGAATGTATGAGTTTCTCAAGATTGGTAACACATAGTAACAAGAAAAAGTACACAGTGATTCATCTACCTAGAGACGTTACAGAGGTTTACGCAGAGAATTCCTAGTATAAGTACAAGAAAATAAGAGAGACTTCGAAAACTGGTAAAACCTACATTGTTGATAGAGTTAGGAGTACTTAGCACTGTGAAAACAGCACTTTCGCACAAAGAAAACTACTTCTCTAAGACTGGGAAACAGTGAACAGAGAAAGTATCAGTTTCTCAAGATTGGTAACAGATAGAAACAACAGAAAGTACACAGTGATTCATGTACCTAGAGAAGTTACAGAGGTTTACACAGAGAATTCCCCGTATAAGTACAAGAAGGTAAGAGAGACTTAGAAAACTGGTAAAACCTACATTGTTGATAGAGCTGGGAGTACTTAGCACTGTGGAAACTGCACTTTCACAGAGATAAATCTAGTTGTCTAAGACCGGGAAACAGTGAACAGAGAATGTACGAGTTTCTCAAGATTGGTAACAGATAGAAACAAGAGAAAGTACACAATGATTCATCTACCTAGAGAAGTTACAGAGGTTTACACAGACAATTCCCAGTATAAGTACAAGTAAATAAGAGAGACTTAGAAAACTGGTAAAACCTACATTGTTGATAGAGTTGGGAGTACTTAGCACTGTCAAAACAGCACTTTCGCACAAAGAAATCTACTTCTCTAATACCGCGAAACAGTGAAAAGAGAATGTATGAGTTTCTGAAGATTGGTAACACATAGAAACAAGAGAAAGTACACAGTGATTCATCTACCTAGAGAAGTTACAGAGGTTTACACAGAGAATTCCAAGTATAAGTACAAGAAAATAAGAGAGACTTAGAAAACTGGTAAAACCTACATCGTTGATAGAGTTAAGAGTAATTAGCACTGTGAAAACAGCACTTTCGCAGAAAGAAATCTACTTCTCTAAGACTGGGAAACAGTGAACAGAGAAAGTATCGGTTTCTAAAGATTGGTAACAGATAGAAACAACAGAAAGTACACAGTGATTCATTTACCTAGAGAAGTTACAGAGGTTTACACAGAGAATTCCCAGTATAAGTACAAGTGAATAAGAGAGACTTAGAAAACCGGTTAAACCTACATTGTTGATAGAGTTGGGAGTACTTAGCATTGTGAGAACATCACTTTCTCATGAAGAAATCTACTTCTCTAAGACCAGGAAACAGTGAACAGAGAATGTATGAGTTTCTCAAGATTGGTAACAGATAGAAACAAGAGAAAGTACACATTGATTCATCTACCTAGAGACGTTACAGAGGTTTATACAAAGAATTCCAAGTATAAGTACAAGAAAAGAAGAGAGACTTAGAAAACTAGTAAAACCTACATTGTTGATAGAGTTAGGAGTACTTAGCACTGTGAAAACAGCACTTTAGCGGAAAGAAATCTACTTCTCTAAGACTGGGAAACAGTGAACAGAGAAAGTATCACTTTCTCAAGATTGGTAACAGATAGAAACAACAGAAAGTACACAGTGATTCATGTACCTAGAGAAGTTACAGAGGTTTACACAGACAATTCCCAGTATAAGTACAAGAAGGTAAGAGAGACTTAGAAAACTGGTAAAACCTACATTGTTGATAGAGCTGGGAGTACTTAGCACTGTGGAAACAGCACTTTCGCAGAGAGAAATCTACTTGTCTAACACCGGGAAACAGTGAACAGAGAATGTACGAGTTTCGCAAGATTGGTAACAGATAGAAACAAGAGAAAGTACACAATGATTCATCTACCTAGAGAAGTTACAGAGGTTTACACAGACAATTCACAGTATAAGTACACGTAAATAAGAGAGACTTAGAAAACCGGTTAAACCTACATTGTTGATAGAGTTGGGAGTACTTAGCATTGTGAAAACATCACTTTCGCACAAAGAAATCTACTTCTCTAATACCGCGAAACAGTGAAAAGAGAAGGTATGAGTTTCTAAAGATTGGTAACACATAGAAACTAGAGAAAGTACACAGTGATTCATCTTCCTAAAGAAGTTACAGAGGTTGACACAGAGAATTCCCAGTATAAGTACAAGTAAATAAGAGAGACTTAGAAAACTGGTAAAACCTACATTGTTGATAGAGTTGGGAGTACTTAGCACTGTGAAAACAGCACTTTCGCAGAGCGAAATCTACTTCTCTAAGACCGGGAAACAGTGAACAGAGAATGTATGAGTTTCTCAAGATTGGTAACACATAGAAACAAGAGAAAGTACACATTGATTCACCTACCTAGAGAAGTTACAGAGGTTTATACAAAGAATTCCTAGTTTAAGTACAAGAAAATAAGAGAGTTGGAAAACTGGTAAAACCTACATTGTTAATAGAGTTAGGAGTACTTAGCACTGTGAAAACAGCACTTTCGCACAAAGAAATCTACTTCTCTAAGACTGGGAAACAGTGAACAGAGAAAGTATCAGTTTCTCAAGATTGGTAACAGATAGAAACAACAGAAAGTACACAGTGATTCATGTACCTAGAAAAGTTACAGAGGTTTACACAGAGAATTCCCCGTATAAGTACAAGAAGGTAAGAGAGACTTAGAAAACTGGTAAAACCTACATTGTTGATAGAGCTGGGAGTACTTAGCACTGTGGAAACAGCACTTTCACAGAGATAAATCTAGTTGTCTAAGACCGGGAAACAGTGAACAGAGAATGTACGAGTTTCTCAAGATTGGTAACAGATAGAAACAAGAGAAAGTACACAATGATTCATCTACCCAGAGAAGTTACAGAGGTTTACACAGACAATTCCCAGTATAAGTACAAGTAAATAAGAGAGACTTAGAAAACTGGTAAAACCTACATTGTTGATAGAGTTGGGAGTACTTAGCACTGTCAAAACAGCACTTTCGCACAAAGAAATCTACTTCTCTAATACCGCGAAACAGTGAAAAGAGAATGTATGAGTTTCTGAAGATTGGTAACACATAGAAACAAGAGAAAGTACACAGTGATTCATCTACCTCGAGAAGTTACAGAGGTTTACACAGAGAATTCCAAGTATAAGTACAAGAAAATAAGAGAGACTTAGAAAACTGGTAAAACCTACATTGCTGATAGAGTTAGGAGTACGTAGCACTGTGAAAACAGTACTTTCGCAGAAAGAAATCTACTTCTCTAAGACTGGGAAACAGTGAACGGAGAAAGTATCAGTTTCTAAAGATTGGTAACAGATAGAAACAACAGAAAGTACACAGTGATTCATGTACCTAGAGAAGTTACAGAGGTTTACACAGAGAATTCCCAGTATAAGTACAAGTAAATAAGAGAGACTTACAAAACTGGTAAAACCTACATTGTTGATAGATTTGGGAGTACTTAGCATTGTGAAAACATCACTTTCTCATGAAGAAATCTACTTCTCTAAGACCAGGAAACAGTGAACAGAATGTATGACTTTCTCAAGATTGGTAACAGATGGAAACAAGAGAAAGTACACATTGATTCATCTACCTAGTGAAGTTAGAGAGGTTTATACAAAGAATTCCAAGTATAAGTACAAGAAAATAAGGGAGACTTAGAAAACTGATAAAACCTACATAGATGATGGAGTTAGGAGTACTTAGCACCGTGAAAACAGCACTTTCGCAGAAAGAAATCTAATTCTCTAAGACTGGGAAACAGTGAACAGAGAAAGTATCAGTTTCTCAAGATTGGTAACAGATAGAAACAACAGAAAGTACACAGTGATTCATGTACCTAGAGAAGTTACAGACGTTTACACAGAGAATTCCCAGTATAAGTACAAAAATGTAAGAGAGACTTAGAAAACTGGTAAAACCTACATTGTTGACAGAGCTAGGAGTACTTAGCACTGTGGAAACAGCACTTTCACAGAGAGAACTCTACTTGTCTAAGACCGGGAAACAGTCAACAGACAATGTACGAGTTTCTCAACATTGGTAACAGATTGAAACAAGAGAAAGTACACAGTGATACGTCTACCTGGAGAAGTTACAGAGGTTTATACAGAGAATTCCAAGTATAAGTACAAGAAAATAAGAGAGACTTAGAAAACTGGTAAAACCTACATTGTTGATAGAGCTGGGAGTACTTAGCACTGTGAAAACAGCACTTTCGCAGAAAGAAATCTACTTCTCTAAGACCGGGAAACAGTGAACAGAGAATATATGAGTTTCTCAAAATTGGTAACAGATAGAAACAAGAGAAAGTACACGGTGATTCATCTACCTGGAGAAGTTACAGAGGTTTACACAGAGAATTCCAAGTATAAGTACAAGAAAATAAGAGAGACTTAGAAAACTGGTAAAACCTACATTGTTGATAGAGTTGGGAGTACTTAGCACTGTGAAAACAGCACTTTCACAGAAAGAAATCTACTTGTCTAAGACCGGGAAACAGTGAAAAAGGAATGTATGACTTTCTCAAGATTGGTAACACATAGAAACAAGAGAAAGTACCCAGTGATTCCTCTTCCTAGAGAAGTTACAGTGGTTGACACAGAGAATTCCCAGTATAAGTACAAGTAAATAAAAGTGACTTGGAAAACCGGGAAAACCTACATTGTTGATAGAGTTGGGAGTACTTAGCACTGTGAAAACAGCACTTTCGCAGAAAGAAATCTACTTGTCTAAGACCGGGAAACAGTGAAAAGAGAATGTATGAGTATCTGATGTATGGTAACAGATAGAAACAAGAGAAAGTACACAGTGATTCATCTACCTAGAGAAATTAGAGAGGTTTACACATAGAATTCCAAGTATAAGTACAAGAAAGTAAGAGAGACTTAGAAAACTGGTAAAACCTACATTGTTGATAGAGTTGGGAGTACTTAGCACTGTGAAAACAGCACTTTCGCAGAGAGAAATCTAGTTGTCTAAGACGGGGAAACAGTGAACAGAGAATGTATGAGTTTCTCAAGATTGGTAACACATAGAAACAAGAGAAAGTACACAATGATTCATCTACCTAGAGAAGTTACAGAGGTTTACACAGAGAATTCCCAGTATAAGTACAAGCATATAAGAGAGACTTAGAAAACTGGTAAAACCTACATTGTTGATAGAGTTAGGAGTACTTAGCACTGTGAAAACAGCACTTTCGCGGAAAGAAATCTATTTCTCTAAGACTGGGAAGCAGTGAACAGAGAATGTATCAGTTTCTCAAGATTGGTAACAGATAGAAACAAAAAAAAGTCCACAGTGATTCATCTACCTAGAGAAGTTACAGAGGTTTACACAGACAATTCCCAGTATAAGTACAAGTAAATAAGAGAGACTTAGAAAACTGGTAAAACCTACATTGTTGATAGAGTTGGTTGTACTTAGCATTTTGAAAACATCACTTTCGCACAAAGAAATCTACTTCTCTAAGACCGCGAAACTGTGAACAGAGAATGTATCAGTTTCTCAAAACTGGTAACAGATAGAAAGAAGAGAAAGTACACATTGATTCATCTACCTAGTGAAGTTACAGAGGTTTATACAAGGAATTCCAAGTATAAGTACAAGAAAATAAGAGAGACTTAGAAAACTGGTAAAACCTACATTGTTGATAGAGCTGGGAGTACTTAGCACTGTGAAAACAGCACTTTCGCAGAAAGAAATCTACTTCTCTAAGACCGGGAAACAGGGAACAGAGAATGTATGAGTTTCTCAAAATTGGTAACAGATAGAAACAAGAGAAAGTACACGGTGATTCATCTACCTGGAGAAGTTACAGAGGTTTACACAGAGAATTCCAAGTATAAGTACAAGAAAATAAGAGAGACTTAGAAAACTGGTAAAACCTACATTGTTGATAGAGTTGGGAGTACTTAGCACTGTGAAAACAGCACTTTCGCAGAAACAAATCTACTTGTCTAGGACCAGGAAACAGTGAAAAGAGATTGTATGAGTATCTGATGTATGGTAACAGATAGAAACAAGAGAAAGTACACAGTGATTCATCTACCTAGAGAAATTACAGAGGTTTACGCATAGAATTCCAAGTATACGTACAAGAAAGTAAGAGAGACTTAGAAAACTGGTAAAACCTACATTGTTGATAGAGTTGGGAGTACTTAGCACTGTGAAAACAGCACTTTCGCAGAGAGAAATTTAGTTGTCTAAGAAAGGGAAACAGTGAACAGAGAATGTATGAGTTTCTCAAGATTGGTAACAGATAGAAACAAGAGAAAGTACACAATGATTCATCTACCTAGAGAAGTTACACAGGTTTACACAGAGAATTCCCAGTATAAGTACAAGTATATAAAAGAGACTTAGAAAACTGATAAAACCTACATTGTTGATAGAGTTAGGAGTACTTAGCACTGTGAAAACAGCACTTTCGCAGAAAGAAATCTACTTCTCTAAGACTGGGAAAACAGTGAACAGAGAATGTATCAGTTTCTCAAGATTGGTAACAGATAGAAACAACGGAAAGCACACAGTGATTCAAGTACCTAGAGAAGTTACAGAGGTTTACACAGAGAATTCCCAGTATAAGTACAAGTAAATAAGAGAGACTTAGAAAACTGGTAAAACCTACATTGTTGATAGTGTTGGGAGTACTTAGCATTGTGAAAACATCACTTTCGCACAAAGAAATCTACTTCTCTAATACCGCGAAACAGTGAAAAGAGAAGGTATGAGTTTCTCAAGATTGGTAACACATGGAAACAAGGCAAAGTACACAGTGATTCATCTTCCTAAAGAAGTTACAGAGGTTGACACAGAGAATTCCCAGTATAAGTACAAGTAAATAAGAGAGACTTAGAAAACTGGTAAAACCTACATTGTTGATAGAGTTGGGAGTACTTAGAACTGTGAAAACAGCACTTTCGGAGAACGAAATCTACTTCTTTAAGACCGCGAAACAGTGAACAGAGAATGTATGAGTTTCTCAAGATTGGTAACACATAGAAACAGGAGAAAGTACAAATTGATTCAGCTACCTAGAGAAGTTACAGAGGTTTATACAAAGAATTCCAAGTATAAGTACAAGAAAATAAGAGAGTTAGAAAACTGATAAAACCTACATTGTTGATAGAGCTTGGAGTACTTAGCACTGTGAAAACAGCACTTTCGCAGAAAGAAATCTACTTCTCTAAGACAGGGAAACAGTGAACAGAGAATGTATGAGTTTCTCAAGATTGGTAACAGATAGAAACAAGAGAAAGTACACAATGATTCATCTACCTAGAGAAGTTACAGTGGTTTACACAGAGAATTCCCAGTATAAGTACAAGTAAATAAGACAGACTTAGAAAACCGGTAAAACATACATTGTTGATAGACTTGGGAGTACTTAGCATTGTGAAAACATCACTTTCGCACAAAGAAATCTACTTCTCTAATACCGCGAAACAGTGAAAAGAGAAGGTGTGAGTTTCTCAAGATTGGTAACAGATAGAAATAAGAGAAAGTACACAGTGATTCATCTACCTCGAGAAGTTACAGAGGTTTACACAGAGAATTCCAAGTATAAGTACAAGAAAATAAGAGAGACTTAGAAAACTGGTAAAACCTACATTGCTGATAGAGTTAGGAGTACGTAGCACTGTGAAAACAGTACTTTCGCAGAAAGAAATCTACTTCTCTAAGACTGGGAAACAGTGAACGGAGAAAGTATCAGTTTCTAAAGATTGGTAACAGATAGAAACAACAGAAAGTACACAGTGATTCATGTACCTAGAGAAGTTACAGAGGTTTACACAGAGAATTCCCAGTATAAGTACAAGTAAATAAGAGAGACTTAGAAAACTGGTAAAACCTACATTGTTGATAGATTTGGGAGTACTTAGCATTGTGAAAACATCACTTTCTCATGAAGAAATCTACTTCTCTAAGACCAGGAAACAGTGAACAGAATGTATGACTTTCTCAAGATTGGTAACAGATAGAAACAAGAGAAAGTACACATTGACTCATCTACCTAGAGAAGTTAGAGAGGTTTATACAAAGAATTCCAAGTATAAGTACAAGAAAATAAGGGAGACTTAGAAAACTGATAAAACCTACATTGATGATGGAGTTAGGAGTACTTAGCACCGTGAAAACAGCACTTTCGCAGGAAGAAATCTAATTCTCTAAGACTGGGAAACAGTGAACAGAGAAAGTATCAGTTTCTCAAGATTGGTAACAGATAGAAACAACAGAAAGTACACAGTGATTCATGTACCTATAGAAGTTACAGACGTTTACACAGAGAATTCCCAGTATAAGTACAAGAAGGTAAGAGAGACTTAGAAAACTGGTAAAACCTACATTGTTGACAGAGCTAGGAGTACTTAGCACTGTGGAAACAGCACTTTCACAGAGAGAACTCTACTTGTCTAAGACCGGCAAACAGTCAACAGAGAATGTACGAGTTTCTCAACATTGGTAACAGATAGAAACAAGAGAAAGTACACAGTGATACGTCTACCTGGAGAAGTTACAGAGGTTTATACAGAGAATTCCAAGTATAAGTACAAGAAAATAAGAGAGACTTAGAAAACTGGTAAAACCTACATTGTTGATAGAGTTGGGAGTACTTAGCACTGTGAAAACAGCACTTTCGCAAAAGAAATCTACTTCTCTAAGACCGGGAAACAGTGAACAGAGAATGTATGAGTTTCTCAAAATTGGTAACAGATAGAAACAAGAGAAAGTACACGGTGATTCATCTACCTGGAGAAGTTACAGAGGTTTACACAGAGAATTCCAAGTATAAGTACAAGAAAATAAGAGAGACTTAGAAAACTGGTAAAACCTACATTGTTGATAGAGTTGGGAGTACTTAGCACTGTGAAAACAGCACTTTCACAGAAAGAAATCTACTTGTCTAAGACCGGGAAACAGTGAAAAGGGAATGTATGACTTTCTCAAGATTGGTAACACATAGAAACAAGAGAAAGTACCCAGTGATTCCTCTTCCTAGAGAAGTTACAGTGGTTGACACAGAGAATTCCCAGTATAAGTACAAGTAAATAAAAGAGACTTGGAAAACTGGTAAAACCTACATTGTTGATAGAGTTGGGAGTACTTAGCACTGTGAAAACAGCACTTTCGCAGAAAGAAATCTACTTGTCTAAGACCGGGAAACAGTGAAAAGAGAATGTATGAGTATCTGATGTATGGTAACAGATAGAAACAAGAGAAAGTACACAGTGATTCATCTACCTAGAGAAGTTACAGAGGTTTACACAGAGAATTCCCAGTATAAGTACAATTATATAAGAGAGACTTAGAAAACTGGTAAAACCTACTTTGTTGATAGAGCTGGGAGTACTTAGCACTGTGAAAACAGCACTTTCGCAGAAAGAAATCTACTTCTCTAAGACGGGGAAACAGGGAACAGAGAATGTATGAGTTTCTCAAGATTGGTAACAGATAGAAACAAGAGAAAGTACACAGTGATTCATCTACCTAGAGAAGTTACAGACGTTTACACAGAGAATTCCCAGTATAAGTACAAGAAAATAAGAGAGACTTAGAAAACTGGTAAAACCTACATTGTTGATAGAGTTGGGAGTACTTAGCACTGTGAAAAGAGCACTTTCGCAGAGAGAAATATACTTGTCTAAGACCGGCAAACAGTGAACAGAGAATGTATGAGTTTCTCAAGATTGGTAACAGACATAAACAAGAGAAAGTACACAATGATTCATCTACCTAGAGAAGTTATAGTGGTTTACACAGAGAATTCTCAGTATAAGTACAAGTAAATAAGAGAGACTTAGAAAACTGGTGAAACTTACATTGTTGATAGAGTTGGGAGTACTTATCATTGAGAAAACATCAATTTCGCACAAAGAAATCTACTTCTATAATACCGCGAAACAGTGAAAAGAGAAGGTATGAGTTTCTCAAGATTGGTAACACATAGAAACAAGAGAAAGTACACAGTGATTCATCTACCTAGAGAAGTTATAGACGTTTCCACAGACAATTCCCAGTATAAGTACAAGTAAAGAAGAGAGACTTAGAAAACTGGTAAAACCTACAATGTTGATAGAGTTGGTAGTACTTAGCATTGTAAAAACAGCACTTTCGCAGAAAGAAATCTACTTCTCTAAGACCGCGAAACAGTGAACAGAGAATGTATGACTTTCTCAAGATTGGTAACAGATAGAAACAAGAGAAAGAACACAGTGATTCACCTACCTGGAGAAGTTAGAGGTTTACACAGAGAATTTCAAGTACAAGTACAAGAAAATAAGAGAGACTTAGAAAACTCGTAAAACCTACATTGTTGATAGAGTTGGGAGTACTTAGCACTGTGAAAACAGCACTTTCGGAGAGAGAAATCTACTTGTCTAAGACCGGGAAACAGTGAACAGAGAATGTATGAGTTTCTGAAGATTGGTAACAGATAGAAAGAAGAGAAAGTAAACACTGATTCATCTAGCTAGAGAAGTTACCCTAACCCTAACCCTAACCCTAACCCTAACCCTAACCCTAATCCTAACCCTAAACCTAACCCTAACCCTAACCCTAACCCTAACCCTAACCCTAGCCCTAACCCTAACCCTAACCCTAACCCTAACCCTAACCCTAACCCTAACCCTAACCCTAACCCTAACCCTAACCCTAACCCTAACCCTAACCCTATCCCTACCCCTACCCCTACCCCTACCCCTACCCTTACCTCTACCCCTACACAGGGAATTTCAAGTATAAGTACAAGAAAATTAGAGACACTTAGAAAGCTAGGTAAAACCTACATTGTTGATAGAGTTGGGAGTATTTAGCACTGTGAAAACAGCACTTTCCCAGAAAGAAATCTACTTCTCTACGACCGGGAAACAGTGAGCAGAGAATGTAAGACTTTCTCAAGATTGATAACAGGTAGAAACAAGAGAAAGTACACAGTGATTCCTCTAGCTAGAGAAGTTCCAGAGGTTTACACAGAGAATTCCTAGTATAAGTACAAGAAAATAAGAGAGACTTAAAAAACTGGTAAAACCTACATTGTTGACTGAGTTGAGAGTACTTAGTACTGTGAAAACATCACTTTCGCCGAAAGAAATCTACTTCTCTAAGACTGGGAAATAGTGAACAGAGAAAGTACGAGTTTCTCAAGATTGGTAACAGATAGAAACAAGAGAAAGTACACAATGATTCATCTACCTAGAGAAGTTACAGAGGTTTACACAGAGAAATCCCGGTATAAGTACAAGTAAATAAGAGAGACTTAGAAAACTGGTAAAACCTACATTGTTGATAGAGTTGGGAGTACTTAGCACTGTGAATACAGCACTTTCGCACAAAGAAATCTACTTCTCTAATACCGCGAAACAGTGAAAAGAGACTGTATGAGTTTCTAAAGATTGGTAACACATAGAAACAAGAGAAAGTACACAGTGATTCATCTACCTAGAGACGTTACAGAGGTTTACACAGAGAATTCCAGGTATAAGTACAAGAAAATAAGAGAGACCTAGAAAAGTGGTAAAACCTACATTGTTGATAGAGTTGGGAGTACTCAGCACTGTGAAAACAGCACTTTCGCACAAAGAAATCTACTTCTCTAAGACCGCGAAACAGTGAACAGACAATGTATGAGTTTCTCAAGATTGCTAACAGATAGAAACAAGAGAAAGTACACAGTGATTCATCTACCTGGAGAAGTTACAGAGGTTTACACAGAGAATTCCAAGTATAAGTACAAGAAAATAAGAGAGACTTAGATAACTGGTAAAACCTACATTGTTGATAGAGTTGGGAGTACTTAGCACTGTAAAAACAGCACATTCGCAGAGAGAAATATACTTGTCTAAGACCGGGAAACAGTGAACAGAGAATGTATGAATTTCTCAAGATTGGTAACAGACAGAAACAAGAGAAAGTACACAATGATTCACCTACCTAGAGAAGTTATAGTGGTTTACACAGAGAATTCTCAGTATAAGTACAAGTAAATAAGAGAGACTTAGAAAACTGGTGAAACTTACATTGTTGATAGAGTTGGGAGTACTTAGCATTGAGAAAACAGCACTTTCGCACAAAGAAATCTACTTCTCTAATACCGCGAAACAGTGAAAAGAGAAGGTATGAGTTTCTCAAGATTGGTAACACATAGAAACAAGAGAAAGTACACAGTGATTCATCTACCTAGAGAAGTTATAGACGTTTCCACAGACAATTCCCAGTATAAGTACAAGTAAAGAAGAGAGACTTAGAAAACTGGTAAAACCTACAATGTTGATAGAGTTGGTAGTACTTAGCACTGTGAAAACAGCACTTTCGCAGAAAGAAATCTACTTCTCTAAGACCGCGAAACAGTGAACAGAGAATGTATGACTTTCTCAAGATTGGTAACAGATAGAAACAAGAGAAAGAACACAGTGATTTACCTACCTGGAGAAGTTACAGAGGTTTACACAGAGAATTCCAAGTATAAGTACAAGAAAATAAGAGAGACTTAGAAAACTGGTAAAACCTACATTGTTGATAGAGTTGGGAGTACTTAGCACTGTGAAAACAGCACTTTCGGAGAGAGAAATCTACTTGTCTAAGACCGAGAAACAGTGAACAGAGAATGTATGAGTTTCTGAAGATTGGTAACAGATAGAAAGAAGAGAAAGTAAACACTGATTCATCTAGCTAGAGAAGTTACCCTAACCCTAACCCTAACCCTAACCCTAACCCTAACCCTAACCCTAACCCTAACCCTAACCCTAACCCTAACCCTAACCCTAACCCTAACCCTAACCCTAACCGTAACCCTAACCCTAACCCTAACCCTAACCCTAACCCTATCCCTACTCCTACCCCTACCCCTACCCCTACCCCTACCCCTACCCCTACCCCTACCCTTACCCCTACCCCTACACAGGGAATTTCAAGTATAAGTACAAGAAAATAAGAGAGACTTAGAAAGCTAGGTAAAACCTACATTGTTGATAGAGTTGGGAGTATTTAGCACTGTGAAAACAGCACTTTCCCAGAAAGAAATCTACTTCTCTACGACCGGGAAACAGTGAACAGAGAATGTAAGACTTTTTCAAGATTGATAACAGGTAGAAACAAGAGAAAGTACACAGTGATTCCTCTAGCTAGAGAAGTTCCAGAGGTTTACACAGAGAATTCCTAGCATAAGTACAAGAAAATAAGAGAGACTTAAAAAACTGGTAAAACCTACATTGTTGACTGAGTTGAGAGTACTTAGCACTGTGAAAACATCACTTTCGCCGAAAGAAATCTACTTCTCTAAGACCGGGAAACAGTGAACAGAGAATGTATGAGTTTCTCAAGATTGGTAACAGATAGAAACAAGAGAAAGTACACAATGATTCATCTACCTAGGGAAGTTATACAGGTTTACACAGAGAATTCCCAGTATAAGTACAAGTAAATAAGAGAGACTTAGAAAACGGGTAAAACCTACATTGTTGATAGAGTTGGGAGTACTTAGCATTGTGAAAACATCACTTTCGCACAAAGAAATCTACTTCTCTAATACCGCGAAACAGTGAAAAGATAATGTATGACTTTCTCAAGATTGGTAACAGATAGAAACAAGAGAAAGTACACAGCGATTCATCTACCTGAAAAGATACAAAGGTTTACACAGAGAATTCCAATTATAAGTATAAGAAAATAAGAGAGACTTAGAAAACTGGTAAAACCTACATTGTTGATAGAGTTAGGAGTACTTAGCACTGTGAAAACAGCACTTTCGCAGAAAGAAATCTACTTCTCTAAGACTGGGAAACAGTGAACAGAGAATGTATCAGTTTCTCAAGATTGGTAACAGATAGAAACAAGAGAAAGTACACAGTGATTCATCAACCTAGAGAAGTTATAGAGGTTTACACAGAGAATTCCCAGTATAAGTACAAGTAAATTAGAGAGACTTAGAATACTGGTAAAACCTACATTATTGATAGAGTTGGGAGTACTTAGCACCGTGAAAACACCACTTTCGCAGAGAGAAATCTACATGTCTAAGACCGGGAAACAGTAAACAGAGAATGTATGAGTTTCTCAAGATTGGTAACAGATAGAAACAAGAGAAAGTACACAGTGATTCATCTACCTAGAGAAGTTACAGAGGTTTACACAGAGAATTCCCAGTATAAGTACAAGTAAATAAGAGAGACTTAGAAAACTGGTAAAACCTACATTGTTGATAGAGTTAGGAGTACTTAGCACTGTGAAAACAGCACTTTCGCAGAAAGAAATCTACTTCTCTAAGACTGGGAAACAGTGAACAGAGAATGTATCAGTTTCTCAAGATTGGTAACAGATAGCAACAAGAGAAAGTACACAGTGATTCATCTACCTAGAGAAGTTACAGAGGTTTACACAGAGAATTCCAAGTATAAGTACAAGTAAATAAGAGAGACTTAGAATACTGGTAAAACCTACATTGTTGATAGAGTTGGGAGTACTTAGCACTGTGAAAACAGCACTTTCACACAAAGAAATCTACTTCTCTAAGACCTGGAAACAGTGAACAGAGAATGTATGAGTTTCTCAAGATTGGTAACAGATAGAAACAAGAGAAAGTACACAGTGATTCATCAACCTAGAGAAGTTACAGACGTTTACACAGAGAATTCCCAGTATAAGTACAAGAAGGTAAGAGAGACTTAGAAAACTCGTAAAACCAACATTGTTGATAGAGCTAGGAGTACTTAGCACTGTGGAAACAGCACTTTCACAGAGAGAAATCTACTTGTCTAAGACCGGGAAACAGTCAACAGAGAATGTACGAGTTTCTCAACATTGGTAACAGATAGAAACAAGAGAAAGTACACAGTGATTCATCTACCTGGAGAAGTTACAGAGGTTTACACAGAGAATTCCAAGTATAAGTACAAGAAAATAAGAGAGACTTAGAAAACTGGTAAAACCTACATTGTTGATAGAGTTGGGAGTACTTGGAACTCTGAAAACAGCACTTTCGCAGAAAGAAATCTACTTCTCTAAGACCGGGAAACAGTGAACAGAGAATGTATGACTTTCTCAAGATTGGTAACAGATAGAAACAAGAGAAAGTACACAGTGATTCATGTACCTGGAGAAGTTACAGAGGTTTACCTAGAGAATTCCAAGTATAAGTACAAGAAAATAAGAGAGACTTAGAAACCTGGTAAAACCTACATTGTTCATAGAGTTGGGAGTACTTAGCACTGTGAAAACAGCACTTTCACAGAACGAAATCTACTTCTCTAAGACCGGGAAACAGTGAAAAGGGAATGTATGACTTTCTCAAGATTGGTAACACATAGAAACAAGAGAAAGTATCCAGTGATTCATCTTCCTAGAGAAGTTACAGTGGTTGACACAGAGAATTCCCAGTATAAGTACAAGTAAATAAAAGAGACTTAGAAAACTGGTAAAACCTACATTGTTGATAGAGTTGGGAGTACTTAGCACTGTGAAAACAGCACTTTCGCAGAAAGAAATCTACTTGTCTAAGACCGGGAAACAGTGAAAAGAGAATGTATGAGTATCTGATGTATGGTAACAGATAGAAACAAGAGAAAGTACACAGTGATTCATCTACCTAGAGAAATTACAGAGGTTTACACATAGAATTCCAAGTATAATTACAAGAAAGTAAGAGAGACTTAGAAAACTGGTAAAACCTACATTGTTGATAGAGTTGGGAGTACTTAGCACTGTGAAAACAGCACTTTCGCAGAGAGAAATCTAGTTGTCTAAGACCGGGAAACAGTGAACAGAGAATGTATGAGTTTCTCAAGATTGGTAACACATAGAAACAAGAGAAAGTACACAATGATTCATCTACCTAGAGAAGTTACAGAAGTTTACACAGAGAATTCCCAGTATAAGTACAAGTATATAAAAGAGACTTAGAAAACTGATAAAACCTACATTGTTTATATAGCTTGGAGTACTTGTCACTGTGAAAACAGCACTTTCGCAGAAAGAAATCTACTTCTCTAAGACAGGGAAACAGTGAACAGAGAATGTATGAGTTTCTCAAGATTGGTAACACATAGAAACAAGAGAAAGTACACAATGATTCATCTACCTAGAGAAGTTACAGTGATTTACACAGAGAATTCCCAGTATAAGTACAAGTAAATAAGAGAGACTTAGAAAACCGGTAAAACATACATTGTTGATAGACTTGGGAGTACTTAGCATTGTGAAAACATCACTTTCGCACAAAGAAATCTACTTCTCTAATACCGCGAAACAGTGAAAAGAGAAGGTATGAGTTTCTCAAGATTGGTAACAGATAGAAACAAGAGAAAGTACACAGCGATTCATCTACCTCGAGAAGTTACAGAGGTTTACACAGAGAATTCCAAGTATAAGTACAAGAAAATAAGAGAGACTTAGAAAACTGGTAAAACTTACATTGTTGATAGAGCTAGGAGTACTTAGCACTGTCAAAACAGCACATTCGCAGAAAGAAATCTACTTTTCTAAGACTGGGAAACAGTGAACAGAGAATGTATCAGTTTCTCAAGATTGGTAACAGATAGAAACAAGAGAAAGTACCCAGTGATTCATCTTCCTAGAGAAGTTACAGTGGTTGACACAGAGAATTCCCAGTATAAGTACAAGTAAATAAAAGAGACTTAGAAAACTGGTAAAACCTACATTGTTGATAGAGTTGGGAGTACTTAGCACTGTGAAAACAGCACTTTCGCAGAAAGAAATCTACTTCTCTAAGAACGGGAAACAGTGAAAAGAGAATGTATGAGTATCTGATGTATGGTAACAGATAGAAACAAGAGAAAGTACACAGTGATTCATCTACCTAGAGAAATTACAGAGGTTTACACAAAGAATTCCAAGTATAAGTACAAGAAAGTAAGAGAGACTTAGAAAAGTGGTAAAACCTACATTGTTGATAGAGTTGGGAGTACTTAGCACTGTGAAAACAGCACTTTCGCAGAAAGAAATCTACTTCTCTGAGACTGGGAAACAGTGAACAGAGAATGTATCAGTTTCTCAAGATTGGTAACAGATAGAAATAACGGAAAGTACACAGTGATTCATGTACCTAGAGAAGTTACAGAGGTTTACACAGAGAATTCCCAGTATAAGTACAGGTAAATAAGAGAGACTTAGAAAACTGGTAAAACCTACATTGTTGATAGAGTTGGGAGTATTTAGCATTGTGAAAACATCACTTTCGCACAAAGAAATCTACTTCTCTAATACCGCGAAACAGTGAAAAGAGAAGGTATGAGTTTCTCAAGATTGGTAACACATGGAAACAAGGCAAAGTACACAGTGATTCATCTTTCTAAAGAAGTTACAGAGGTTGACGCAGAGAATTCCCAGTATAAGTACAAGTTAATAAGAGAGACTCTGAAAACTGGTAAAACCTACATTGTTGATAGAGTTGGGAGTACTTAGAACTGTGAAAACAGCACTTTCGCAGAGCGAAATCTACTTCTTTAAGACTCCGAAACAATGAACAGAGAATGTATGACTTTCTCAAGATTGGCAACAGAAACAAGAGAAAGTACATAATGATTCATCGACCTTGAGAAGTTATAGTGGTTTACACAGAGAATTCCCAGTATAAGTACAAGTAAATAAGAGAGACTTAGAAAACCGGTAAAACCTACATTGTTGATAGAGTTGGGAGTAATTAGCATTGTGAAAACATCACTTTCGCACAAAGAAATCTACTTCTCTAATACCGCGAAACAGTGAAAAGAGAATGTATGAGTTTCTCAAGATTGCTAACAGATAGAAACAAGAGAAAGTACACAGTGATTCATCTACCTCGAGAAGTTACAGACGTTTACACAGAGAATTCCCAGTATAAGTACAAGTAAATAAGAGAGACTTAGAAAACTGGTAAAACCTACATTGTTGATAGAGTTAGGAGTAGTTAGCAGTGTGAAAACAGCACTTTCGCAGAAAGAAATCTACTTCTCTAAGACTGGGAAACAGTGAACGGTGAAAGTATCAGTTTCTAAAGATTGGTAACAGATAGAAACAACAGAAAGTACACAGTGATTCATGTACCTAGAGAAGTTACAGAGGTTTACACAGAGAATTCCCAGTATAAGTACAAGTAAATAAGAGAGACTTAGAAAACTGGTAAAACCTACATTGTTGATAGATTTGTGAGTACTTAGCATTGTGAAAACATCACTGTCTCATGAAGAAATCTACTTCTCTAAGACCAGGAAACAGTGAACAGAATGTATGAGTTTCTCAAGATTGGTAACAGATAGAAACAAGAGAAAGTACACATTGATTCATCTACCTAGAGAAGTTAGAGAGGTTTATACAAAGAATTCCAAGTATAAGTACAAGAAAATAAGAGAGACTTAGAAAACTGATAAAACCTACATTGATGATAGAGTTAGGAGTACTTAGCACCGTGAAAACAGCACTTTCGCAGAAAGAAATCTAATTCTCTAAGACTGGGAAACAGTGAACAGAGAAAGTATCAGTTTCTAAAGATTGGTAACAGATAGAAACAACAGAAAGTACACAGTGATTCATGTACCTAGAGAAGTTACAGACGTTTACACAGAGAATTCCCAGTATAAGTACAAGAAGGTAAGAGAGACTTAGAAAACTGGTAAAACCTACATTGTTGATAGAGCTAGGAGTACTTAGCACTGTGGAAACAGCACTTTCACAGAGAGAAATCTACTTGTCCAAGACCGGGAAACAGTCAACAGAGAATGTACGAGTTTCTCAACATTGGTAACAGATAGAAACAAGAGAAAGTACACAGTGATTCATCTACCTGGAGAAGTTACAGAGGTTTACACAGAGAATTCCAAGTATAAGTACAAGAAAATAAGAGAGACTTAGAAAACTGGTAAAACCTACATTGTTGATAGAGTTGGGAGTACTTGGAACTGTGAAAACAGCACTTTCGCAGAAAGAAATCTACTTCTCTAAGACCGGGAAACAGTGAACAGAGAATGTATGACTTTCTCAAGATTGGTAACAGATAGAAACAAGAGAAAGTACACAGTGATTCATGTACCTGGAGAAGTTACAGAGGTTTACCTAGAGAATTCCAAGTATAAGTACAAGAAAATAAGAGAGACTTAGAAACCTGGTAAAACCTACATTGTTCATAGAGTTGGGAGTACTTAGCACTGTGAAAACAGCACTTTCACAGAAAGAAATCTACTTCTCTAAGACCGGGAAACAGTGAAAAGGGAATGTATGACTTTCTCAAGATTGGTAACACATAGAAACAAGAGAAAGTATCCAGTGATTCATCTTCCTAGAGAAGTTACAGTGGTTGACACAGAGAATTCCCAGTATAAGTACAAGTAAATAAAAGAGACTTAGAAAACTGGTAAAACCTACATTGTTGATAGAGTTGGGAGTACTTAGCACTGTGAAAACAGCACTTTCGCAGAAAGAAATCTACTTGTCTAAGACCGGGAAACAGTGAAAAGAGAATGTATGAGTATCTGATGTATGGTAACAGATAGAAACAAGAGAAAGTACACAGTGATTCATCTACCTAGAGAAATTACAGAGGTTTACACATAGAATTCCAAGTATAATTACAAGAAAGTAAGAGAGACTTAGAAAACTGGTAAAACCTACATTGTTGATAGAGTTGGGAGTACTTAGCACTGTGAAAACAGCACTTTCGCAGAGAGAAATCTAGTTGTCTAAGACCGGGAAACAGTGAACAGAGAATGTATGAGTTTCTCAAGATTGGTAACACATAGAAACAAGAGAAAGTACACAATGATTCATCTACCTAGAGAAGTTACAGAAGTTTACACAGAGAATTCCCAGTATAAGTACAAGTATATAAAAGAGACTTAGAAAACTGATAAAACCTACATTGTTTATATAGCTTGGAGTACTTGTCACTGTGAAAACAGCACTTTCGCAGAAAGAAATCTACTTCTCTAAGACAGGGAAACAGTGAACAGAGAATGTATGAGTTTCTCAAGATTGGTAACACATAGAAACAAGAGAAAGTACACAATGATTCATCTACCTAGAGAAGTTACAGTGATTTACACAGAGAATTCCCAGTATAAGTACAAGTAAATAAGAGAGACTTAGAAAACCGGTAAAACATACATTGTTGATAGACTTGGGAGTACTTAGCATTGTGAAAACATCACTTTCGCACAAAGAAATCTACTTCTCTAATACCGCGAAACAGTGAAAAGAGAAGGTATGAGTTTCTCAAGATTGGTAACAGATAGAAACAAGAGAAAGTACACAGCGATTCATCTACCTCGAGAAGTTACAGAGGTTTACACAGAGAATTCCAAGTATAAGTACAAGAAAATAAGAGAGACTTAGAAAACTGGTAAAACTTACATTGTTGATAGAGCTAGGAGTACTTAGCACTGTCAAAACAGCACATTCGCAGAAAGAAATCTACTTTTCTAAGACTGGGAAACAGTGAACAGAGAATGTATCAGTTTCTCAAGATTGGTAACAGATAGAAACAAGAGAAAGTACCCAGTGATTCATCTTCCTAGAGAAGTTACAGTGGTTGACACAGAGAATTCCCAGTATAAGTACAAGTAAATAAAAGAGACTTAGAAAACTGGTAAAACCTACATTGTTGATAGAGTTGGGAGTACTTAGCACTGTGAAAACAGCACTTTCGCAGAAAGAAATCTACTTCTCTAAGAACGGGAAACAGTGAAAAGAGAATGTATGAGTATCTGATGTATGGTAACAGATAGAAACAAGAGAAAGTACACAGTGATTCATCTACCTAGAGAAATTACAGAGGTTTACACAAAGAATTCCAAGTATAAGTACAAGAAAGTAAGAGAGACTTAGAAAAGTGTTAAAACCTACATTGTTGATAGAGTTGGGAGTACTTAGCACTGTGAAAACAGCACTTTCGCAGAAAGAAATCTACTTCTCTGAGACTGGGAAACAGTGAACAGAGAATGTATCAGTTTCTCAAGATTGGTAACAGATAGAAATAACGGAAAGTACACAGTGATTCATGTACCTAGAGAAGTTACAGAGGTTTACACAGAGAATTCCCAGTATAAGTACAGGTAAATAAGAGAGACTTAGAAAACTGGTAAAACCTACATTGTTGATAGAGTTGGGAGTATTTAGCATTGTGAAAACATCACTTTCGCACAAAGAAATCTACTTCTCTAATACCGCGAAACAGTGAAAAGAGAAGGTATGAGTTTCTCAAGATTGGTAACACATGGAAACAAGGCAAAGTACACAGTGATTCATCTTTCTAAAGAAGTTACAGAGGTTGACGCAGAGAATTCCCAGTATAAGTACAAGTTAATAAGAGAGACTCTGAAAACTGGTAAAACCTACATTGTTGATAGAGTTGGGAGTACTTAGAACTGTGAAAACAGCACTTTCGCAGAGCGAAATCTACTTCTTTAAGACTCCGAAACAATGAACAGAGAATGTATGACTTTCTCAAGATTGGCAACAGAAACAAGAGAAAGTACATAATGATTCATCGACCTTGAGAAGTTATAGTGGTTTACACAGAGAATTCCCAGTATAAGTACAAGTAAATAAGAGAGACTTAGAAAACCGGTAAAACCTACATTGTTGATAGAGTTGGGAGTAATTAGCATTGTGAAAACATCACTTTCGCACAAAGAAATCTACTTCTCTAATACCGCGAAACAGTGAAAAGAGAATGTATGAGTTTCTCAAGATTGCTAACAGATAGAAACAAGAGAAAGTACACAGTGATTCATCTACCTCGAGAAGTTACAGACGTTTACACAGAGAATTCCCAGTATAAGTACAAGTAAATAAGAGAGACTTAGAAAACTGGTAAAACCTACATTGTTGATAGATTTGGGAGTACTTAGCATTGTGAAAACATCACTGTCTCATGAAGAAATCTACTTCTCTAAGACCAGGAAACAGTGAACAGAATGTATGAGTTTCTCAAGATTGGTAACAGATAGAAACAAGAGAAAGTACACATTGATTCATCTACCTAGAGAAGTTAGAGAGGTTTATACAAAGAATTCCAAGTATAAGTACAAGAAAATAAGAGAGACTTAGAAAACTGATAAAACCTACATTGATGATAGAGTTAGGAGTACTTAGCACCGTGAAAACAGCACTTTCGCAGAAAGAAATCTAATTCTCTAAGACTGGGAAACAGTGAACAGAGAAAGTATCAGTTTCTAAAGATTGGTAACAGATAGAAACAACAGAAAGTACACAGTGATTCATGTACCTAGAGAAGTTACAGACGTTTACACAGAGAATTCCCAGTATAAGTACAAGAAGGTAAGAGAGACTTAGAAAACTGGTAAAACCTACATTGTTGATAGAGCTAGGAGTACTTAGCACTGTGGAAACAGCACTTTCACAGAGAGAAATCTACTTGTCCAAGACCGGGAAACAGTCAACAGAGAATGTACGAGTTTCTCAACATTGGTAACACATAGAAACAAGAGAAAGTACACAGTGATTCATCTACCTGGATAAGTTACAGAGGTTTGCACACAGAATTCCAAGTATAAGTACAAGAAAATAAGAGAGACTTAGATAACTGGTAAAAGCTACATTGTTGATAGAGTTGGGAGTACTTGGCACTGTGAAAACAGAACTTTAGCAGAAAGAAATCTACTTCTCTAAGACCGGGAAACAGTGAACAGAGAATGTATGACTTTCTCAACATTGGTAACAGATAGAAACAAGAGAAAGTACACAGTGATTCATGTACCTGGAGAAGTTACAGAGGTTTACATAGAGAATTCCAAGTATAAGTACAAGAAAATAAGAGAGACTTAGAAAACTGGTAAAACCTAAATTGTTGATAGAGTTAGGAGTACTTAGCACTGTGAAAACAGCACTTTCGCAGAAAGAAATCTATTTCTCTAAGACTGGGAAACAGTGAACAGAGAATGTATCAGTTTCTCAAGATTGGTAACAGATAGAAACAAAAAAAACTACACAGTGATTCATCTACCTAGAGAAGCTACAGAGGTTTACACAGACAATTCCCAGTATAAGTACAAGTAAATAAGAGAGACTTAGAAAACGGGTAAAACCTACATTGTTGATAGAGTTGGTTGTACTTAGCATTTTGAAAACATCACTTTCGCACAAAGAAATCTACTTCTCTAAGACCGCGAAACTGTGAACAGAGAATGTATGAGTTTCTCAAGATTGGTAACAGATAGAAACAAGAGAAAGTACACATTGATTCATATACCTAGTGAAGTTACAGAGGTTTATACAAGGAATTCCAAGTATAAGTACAAGAAAATGAGAGAGACTTAGAAAACTGGTAAAACCTACATTGTTGATAGAGTTGGGAGTCCTTAGTACTGTGAAAACAGCACTTTCACAGAAAGAAATCTACTTCTCTAAGACCGGGAAACAGTGAAAAGGGAATGTATGACTTTCTCAAGATTGGTAACACATAGAAACAAGAGAAAGTACCCAGTGATTCATCTTCCTAGAGAAGTTACAGTGGTTGACACAGAGAATTCCCAGTATAAGTACAAGTAAATAAAAGAGACTTATAAAACTGGTAAAACCTACATTGTTGATAGAGTTGGGAGTACTTAGCACTGTGAAAACAGCACTTTCGCAGAAAGAAATCTACTTCTCTAAGAACGGGAAACAGTGAAAAGAGAAGGTATGAGTATCTGATGTATGGTACCAGATAGAAACAAGAGAAAGTACACAGTGATTCATCTACCTAGAGAAATTACAGAGGTTTACACAAAGAATTCCAAGTATAAGTACAAGAAAGTAAGAGAGACTTAGAAAACTGGTAAAACCTACATTGTTGATAGAGTTGGGAGTACTTAGCACTGTGAAAACAGCACTTTCGCAGAGAGAAATCTAGTTGTCTAAGACCGGGAAACAGTGAACAGAGAATGTATGAGTTTCTCAAGATTGGTAACACATAGAAACAAGATAAAGTAAACAATGATTCATCTACCTAGAGAAGTTACAGAGGTTTACACAGAGAATTCCCAGTATAAGTACAAGTATGTAAAAGAGACTTAGAAAACTGATAAAACCTACATTGTTGATAGAGTTAGGAGTACTTAGCACTGTGAAAACAGCACTTTCGCAGAAAGAAATCTACTTCTCTAAGACTGGGAAACAGTGAACAGAGAATGTATCAGTTTCTCAAGATTGGTAACAGATAGAAATAACGGAAAGTACACAGTGATTCATCGACCTAGAGAAGTTACAGAGGTTTACACAGAGAATTCCCAGTATAAGTACAAGTAAATAAGAGAGACTTAGAAAACTGGTAAAACCTACATTGTTGATAGAGTTGGGAGTACTTAGCATTGTGAAAACATCACTTTCGCACAAAGAAATCTACTTCTCTAATACCGCGAAACAGTGAAAAGAGAAGGTATGAGTTTCTCAAGATTGGTAACACATGGAAACAAGGCAAAGTACACAGTGATTCATCTTTCTAAAGAAGTTACAGAGGTTGACACAGAGAATTCCCAGTATAAGTACAAGTTAATAAGAGAGACTTAGAAAACTGGTAAAACCTACATTGTTGATAGAGTTGGGAGTACTTAGAACTGTGAAAACAGAACTTTCGCAGAGCGAAATCTACTTCTTTAAGACTCCGAAACAATGAACAGAGAATGTATGACTTTCTCAAGATTGGCAACAGAAACAAAAGAAAGTACATAATGATTCATCGACCTTGAGAAGTTATAGTGGTTTACACAGAGAATTCCCAGTATAAGTACAAGTAAATAAGAGAGATTTAGAAAACCGGTAAAACCTACATTGTTGATAGAGTTGGGAGTAATTAGCATTGTGAAAACATCACTTTCGCACAAAGAAATCTACTTCTCTAATACCGCGAAACAGTGAAAAGAGAATGTATGAGTTTCTCAAGATTGGTAACAGATAGAAACAAGAGAAAGTACACAGTGATTCGTCTACCTCGAGAAGTTACAGACGTTTACACAGAGAATTCCCAGTATTAGTACAAGTAAATAAGAGAGACTTAGAAAACTGGTAAAACCTACATTATTGATAGAGTTGGGAGTACTTCGCACTGTGAAAACAGCACTTTCGGAGAGAGAAATCTACTCGTCTAAGACCGGGAAACAGTGAACAGAGAATGTATGAGTTTCTGAAGATTGGTAACAGATAGAAAGAAGAGAAAGTAAACACTGATTCATCTAGCTAGAGAAGTTACCCTAACCCTAACCCTAACCCTAACCCTAACCCTAACCCTAACCCTAACCCTAACCTTAACCCTAACCCTAACCCTAACCCTAACCCTAACCCTAACCCTAACCCTAACCCTAACCCTAACCCTAACCCTAACCCTAACCCTAACCCTAACCCTAACCTTAACCCTAACCCTAACCCTAACCCTAACCCTAACCCTAACCCTAACCCTAACCCTAACCCTAACCCTAACCCTAACCCTAACCCTAAACCTAACCCTAACCGTAACCCTAACCCTAACCCTAACCCTAACCCTAACCCTATCCCTACCCCTACCCCTACCCCTACCCCTACCCCTACCCCTACCCCTACCCCTACCCTTACCCCTACCCCTACACAGGGAATTTCAAGTATAGGTACAAGAAAATAAGAGAGACTTAGAAAGCTAGGTAAAACCTACATTGGTGATAGAGTTGGGAGTATTTAGCACTGTGAAAACAGCACTTTCCCAGAAAGAAATCTACTTCTGTACGACCGGGAAACAGTGAACAGAGAATGTAAGACTTTCTCAAGATTGATAACAGGTAGAAACAAGAGAAAGTACACAGTGATTCCTATAGCTAGAGAAGTTCCAGAGGTTTACACAGAGAATTCCTAGTATAAGTACAAGAAAATAAGAGAGACCTAGAAAAGTGGTAAAACCTACATTGTTGATAGAGTTGGGAGTACTTAGCACTGTGAAAACAGCACTTTCGCACAAAGAAATCTACTTCTCTAAGACCGCGAAACAGTGAACAGACAATGTATGAGTTTCTCAAGATTGGTAACAGATAGAAACAAGAGAAAGTACACAGTGATTCATCTACCTGGAGAAGTTACAGAGGTTTACACAGAGAATTCCAAGTATAAGTACAAGAAAATAAGAGAGACTTAGATAACTGGTAAAACCTACATTGTTGATAGAGTTGGGAGTACTTAGCACTGTGAAAACAGCACATTCGCAGAGAGAAATATACTTGTCTAAGACCGGGAAACAGTGAACAGAGAATGTATGAGTTTCTCAAGATTGGTAACAGACAGAAACAAGAGAAAGTACACAATGATTCATCTACCTAGAGAAGTTATAGTGGTTTACACAGAGAATTCTCAGTATAAGTACAAGTAAATAAGAGAGACTTAGAAAACTGGTGAAACTTACATTGTTGAAAGAGTTGGGAGTACTTAGCATTGAGAAAACAGCACTTTCACACAAAGAAATCTACTTCTCTAATACCGCGAAACAGTGAAAAGAGAAGGTATGAGTTTCTGAAGATTGGTAACACATAGAAACAAGAGAAAGTACACAGTGATTCATCTACCTAGAGAAGTTATAGACGTTTCCACAGACAATTCCCAGTATAAGTACAAGTAAAGAAGAGAGACTTAGAAAACTGGTAAAACCTACAATGTTGATAGAGTTGGTAGTACTTAGCACTGTGAAAACAGCACTTTCGCAGAAAGAAATCTACTTCTCTAAGACCGCGAAACAGTGAACAGAGAATGTATGACTTTCTCAAGATTGGTAACAGATAGAAACAAGAGAAAGAACACAGTGATTTACCTACCTGGAGAAGTTACAGAGGTTTACACAGAGAATTCCAAGTATAAGTACAAGAAAATAAGAGAGACTTAGAAAACTCGTAAAACCTACATTGTTGATAGAGTTAGGAGTACTTAGCACTGTGAAAACAGCACTTTCGGAGAGAGAAATCTACTTGTCTAAGACCGGGAAACAGTGAACAGAGAATGTATGAGTTTCTGAAGATTGGTAACAGATAGAAAGAAGAGAAAGTAAACACTGATTCATCTAGCTAGAGAAGTTACCCTAACCCTAACCCTAACCCTAACCCTAACCCTAACCCTAACCCTAACCCTAACCCTAACCCTAACCCTAACCCTAACCCTAACCCTAACCCTAACCCTAACCCTAACCCTAACCCTAACCCTAACCCTAACCCTAACCCTAACCCTACCCCTACCCCTACCCCTACCCCTACCCCTACCCCTACCCTTACCCCTACCCCTACACAGGGAATTTCAAGTATAAGTACAAGAAAATAAGAGAGACTTAGAAAGCTAGGTAAAACCTACATTGTTGATAGAGTTGGGAGTATTTAGGACTGTGAAAACAGCACTTTCCCAGAAAGAAATCTACTTCTCTACGACCGGGAAACAGTGAACAGAGAATGTAAGACTTTCTCAAGATTGATAACAGGTAGAAACAAGAGAAAGTACACAGTGATTCCTCTAGATAGAGAAGTTCCAGAGGTTTACACAGAGAATTCCTAGTATAAGTACAAGAAAATAAGAGAGACTTAAAAAACTGGTAAAACCTACATTGTTGACTGAGGTGAGAGTACTTAGCACTGTGAAAACATCACTTTCGCCGAAAGAAATCTACTTCTCTAAGACCGGGAAACAGTGAACAGAGAATGTATGAGTTTCTCAAGATTGGTAACAGATAGAAACAAGAGAAAGTACACAATGATTCATCTACCTAGGGAAGTTATAGAGGTTTACACAGAGAATTCCCAGTATAAGTACAAGTAAATAAGAGAGACTTAGAAAACGGGTAAAACCTACATTGTTGATAGAGTTGGGAGTACTTAGCATTGTGAAAACATCACTTTCGCACAAAGAAATCTACTTCTCTAATACCGCGAAACAGTGAAAAGATAATGTATGACTTTCTCAAGATTGGTAACAGATAGAAACAAGTGAAAGTACACAGCGATTCATCTACCTGAAAAGTTACAAAGGTTTACACAGAGAATTCCAATTATAAGTATAAGAAAATAAGAGAGTCTTAGAAAACTGGTAAAACCTACATTGTTGATAGAGTTAGGAGTACTTAGCACTGTGAAAACAGCACTTTCGCAGAAAGAAATCTACTTCTCTAAGACTGGGAAACAGTGAACAGAGAAAGTATCAGTTTCTCAAGATTGGTAACAGATAGAAACAACAGAAAGTACACAGTGATTCATGTACCTAGAGAATTTACAGACGTTTACACAGAGAATTCCCAGTATAAGTACAAGAAAATAAGACAGACTTAGAAAACTGGTAAAACCTACATTGTTGATAGAGTTGGGAGTACTTAGCACTGTGAAAACAGCACTTTGGCAGAGAGAAATATACTTGTCTAAGACCGGGAAACATTGAACAGAGAATGTATGAGTTTCTCAAGATTGGTAACAGATAGAAACAAGAGAAAGTACACAATGATTCATCTACCTAGAGAAGTTATAGAGGTTTACACAGAAAATTCCCAGTATAAGTACAAGTAAATAAGAGAGACGTAGAAAACTGGTAAAACCTACATTGTTGATAGAGTTGGGAGTACTTAGCATTGTGAAAACATCACTTTCGCACAAAGAAATCTACTTCTCTAATACCGCGAAACAGTGAAAAGAGAAGGTATGAGTTTCTCAAGATTGGTAACACATGGAAACAAGGCAAAGTACACAGTGATTCATCTTCCTAAAGAAGTTACAGAGGTTGACACAGAGAATTCCCAGTATAAGTACAAGTAAATAAGAGAGACTTAGAAAACTGGTAAAACCTACATTGTTGATAGAGTTGGGAGTACTTAGCACTGTGAAAACAGCACTTTCGCAGAGCGAAATCTACTTCTCTAAGACCGGGAAACAGTGAACAGAGAATGTATGAGTTTCTCAAGATTGGTAACACATAGAAACAAGAGAAAGTACACATTGATTCACCTACCTAGAGAAGTTACATACGTTTACACAGAGAATTCCCAGTATAAGTACAAGTAAATAAGAGAGACTTAGAAAACTGGTAAAACCTACACTGTTGATACAGTTGGGAGTACTTAGCAGTGTGAAAACAGCACTTTCGCAGAAAGAAATCTACTTCTCTAAGACTGGGAAATAGTGAACAGAGAAAGGATCAGTTTCTCAAGATTGGTAACAGATAGAAACAACAGAAAGTACACAGTGATTCATGTACCTAGAGAAGTTACAGACGTTTACACAGAGAATTCCCCGTATAAGTACAAGAAAATAAGACAGACTTAGAAAACTGGTAAAACCTACATTGTTGATAGAGTTGGGAGTACTTAGCACTGTGAAAACAGCACTTTCGCAGAGAGAAATATACTTGTCTAAGACCGAGAAACATTGAACAGAGAATGTATGAGTTTCTCAAGATTGGTAACAGATAGAAACAAGAGAAAGTACACAATGATTCATCTACCTAGAGAAGTTATTGTGGTTTACATAGAGAATTCCCAGTATAAGTACAAGTAAATAAGAGAGACTTAGAAAACCGGTAAAACCTACATTGTTCACAGAGTTGGGAGTACTTAGCACTGTGAAAACAGCACTTTCACAGAAAGAAATCTACTTCTCTAAGACCGGGAAACAGTGAAAAGTGAATGTATGAGTTTCTCAAGATTGGTAACACAAAGAAACAAGAGAAACTATCCAGTGATTCATCTTTCTAGAGAAGTTACAGAGGTTGACACAGAGAATTCCCAGTATAAGTACAAGTAAATAAGAGAGACTTAGAAAACTGGTAAAACCTACATTGTTGATAGAGTTGGGAGTACTTAGCATTGTGAAAACATCACTTTCGCACAAAGAAATCTACTTCTCTAATACCGCGAAACAGTGAAAAGAGAAGGTATGAGTTTCTCAAGATTGGTAACACATGGAAACAAGGCAAAGTACACAGTGATTCATCTTCCTAAAGAAGTTACAGAGGTTGACACAGAGAATTCCCAGTATAAGTACAAGTAAATAAGAGAGACTTAGAAAACTGGTAAAACCTACATTGTTGATAGAGTTGGGAGTACTTAGCACTGTGAAAACAGCACTTTCGCAGAGCGAAATCTACTTCTCTAAGACCGGGAAACAGTGAACAGAGAATGTATGAGTTTCTCAAGATTGGTAACACATAGAAACAAGAGAAAGTACACATTGATTCACCTACCTAGAGAAGTTACAGACGTTTACAAAGAGAATTCCCAGTATAAGTACAAGTAAATAAGAGAGACTTAGAAAACTGGTAAAACCTACACTGTTGATACAGTTGGGAGTACTTAGCAGTGTGAAAACAGCACTTTCGCAGAGAGAAATATACTTGTCTAAGAGCGGGAAACAGTGAACAGAGACTGTATGAGTTTCTCAAGATTGGTAACAGATAGAAACAAGAGAAAGTACACAATGATTCATCTACCTAGAGAAGTTTTAGAGGTTTAAACAGAGAATTCCCAGTATAAGTACAAGTAAATAAGAGAGACGTAGAAAACTGGTAAAACCTACATTGTTGATAGAGTTGGGAGTACTTAGCATTGTGAAAACATCACTTTCGCACAAAGAAATCTACTTCTCTAATACCGCGAAACAGTGAAAAGAGAAGGTATGAGTTTCTCAAGATTGGTAACACATGGAAACAAGGCAAAGTACACAGTGATTCATCTTCCTAAAGAAGTTACAGAGGTTGACACAGAGAATTCCCAGTATAACTACAAGTAAATAAGAGAGACTTAGAAAACTGGTAAAACCTACATTATTGATAGAGTTGGGAGTACTTAAAACTGTGAAAACAGCACTTTCGCAGAGCGAAATCTACTTCTCTAAGACCGGGAAACAGTGAACAGAGAATGTATGAGTTTCTCAAGATTGGTAACACATAGAAACAAGAGAAAGTACACATTGATTCACCTACCTAGAGAAGTTACAGAGGTTTATACAAAGAATTCCAAGTATAAGTACAAGAAAATAAGAGAGTTAGAAAACTGATAAAACCTACATTGTTGATAGAGCTTGGAGTACTTAGCAATGTGAAAACAGCACTTTCGCAGAAAGAAATCTACTTCTCTAAGACCGGGAAACAGTGAAAAGAGAATGTATGAGTTTCTCAAGATTGGTAACACATAGAAACAAGAAAAAGTACACAGTGATTCATCTACCTAGAGACGTTACAGAGGTTTACGCAGAGAATTCCTAGTATAAGTACAAGAAAATAACAGAGACTTCGAAAACTGGTAAAACCTACATTGTTGATAGAGTTATGAGTACTTAGCACTGTGAAAACAGCACTTTCGCAGAAAGAAATCTACTTCTCTAAGACTGGGAAACAGTGAACAGAGAAAGTATCAGTTTCTCAAGATTGGTAACAGATAGAAACAACAGAAAGTACACAGTGATTCATGTACCTAGAGAAGTTACAGAGGTTTACACAGAGAATTCCCAGAATAAGTACAAGTAAATAAGAGAGACTTAGAAAACTGGGAAAACCTACATTGTTGATAGAGTTGGGAGTACTTAGCATTGAGAAAACATCACTTTCTCATGAAGAAATTTACTTCTCTAAGACCAGGAAACAGTGAACAGAGAATGTATGAGTTTCTCAAGATTGGTAACAGATAGAAACAAGAGAAAGTACACATTGATTCATCTACCTAGAGAAGTTACAGAGGTTTATACAAAGAATTCCAAGTATAAGTACAGGAAAAGAAGAGAGACTTAGAAAACTGGTAAAACCTACATTGTTGATAGAGTTAGGAGTACTTAGCACTGTGAAAACAGCACTTTCGCAGAAAGAAATCTACTTCTTTAAGACTGGGAAACAGTGAACAGAGAAAGTATCAGTTTCTCAAGATTGGTAACAGATAGAAACAACAGAAAGTACACAGTGATTCATGTACCTAGAGAAGTTACAGACGTTTACACAGAGAATTCCCCGTATAAGTACAAGAAAATAAGACAGACTTAGAAAACTGGTAAAACCTACATTGTTGATAGAGTTGGGAGTACTTAGCACTGTGAAAACAGCACTTTCGCAGAGAGAAATATACTTGTCTAAGACCGAGAAACATTGAACAGAGAATGTATGAGCTTCTCAGGATTGGTAACAGATAGAAACAAGAGAAAGTACACAATGATTCATCTACCTAGAGAAGTTATTGTGGTTTACACAGAGAATTCCCAGTATAAGTACAAGTAAATAAGAGAGACTTAGAAAACCGGTAAAACCTACATTGTTCACAGAGTTGGGAGTACTTAGCACTGTGAAAACAGCACTTTCACAGAAAGAAATCTACTTCTCTAAGACCGGGAAACAGTGAAAAGGGAATGTATGAGTTTCTCAAGATTGGTAACACAAAGAAACAAGAGAAAGTATCCAGTGATTCATCTTACTAGAGAAGTTACAGAGGTTGACACAGAGAATTCCCAGTATAAGTACAAGTAAATAAGAGAGACTTAGAAAACTGGTAAAACCTACATTGTTGATAGAGTTGGGAGTACTTAGCATTGTGAAAACATCACTTTCGCACAAAGAAATCTACTTCTCTAATACCGCGAAACAGTGAAAAGAGAAGGTATGAGTTTCTCAAGATTGGTAACACATGGAAACAAGGCAAAGTACACAGTGATTCATCTTCCTAAAGAAGTTACAGAGGTTGACACAGAGAATTCCCAGTATAAGTACAAGTAAATAAGAGAGACTTAGAAAACTGGTAAAACCTACATTGTTGATAGAGTTGGGAGTACTTAGCACTGTGAAAACAGCACTTTCGCAGAGCGAAATCTACTTCTCTAAGACCGGGAAACAGTGAACAGAGAATGTATGAGTTTCTCAAGATTGGTAACACATAGAAACAAGAGAAAGTACACATTGATTCACCTACCTAGAGAAGTTACAGACGTTTACACAGAGAATTCCCAGTATAAGTACAAGTAAATAAGAGAGACTTAGAAAACTGGTAAAACCTACACTGTTGATACAGTTGGGAGTACTTAGCAGTGTGAAAACAGCACTTTCGCAGAGAGAAATATACTTGTCTAAGAGCGGGAAACAGTGAACAGAGACTGTATGAGTTTCTCAAGATTGGTAACAGATAGAAACAAGAGAAAGTACACAATGATTCATCTACCTAGAGAAGTTTTAGAGGTTTACACAGAGAATTCCCAGTATAAGTACAAGTAAATAAGAGAGACGTAGAAAACTGGTAAAACCTACATTGTTGATAGAGTTGGGAGTACTTAGCATTGTGAAAACATCACTTTCGCACAAAGAAATCTACTTCTCTAATACCGCGAAACAGTGAAAAGAGAAGGTATGAGTTTCTCAAGATTGGTAACACATGGAAACAAGGCAAAGTACACAGTGATTCATCTTCCTGAAGAAGTTACAGAGGTTGACACAGAGAATTCCGAGTATAACTACAAGTAAATAAGAGAGACTTAGAAAACTGGTAAAACCTACATTATTGATAGAGTTGGGAGTACTTAAAACTGTGAAAACAGCACTTTCGCAGAGCGAAATCTACTTCTCTAAGACCGGGAAACAGTGAACAGAGAATGTATGAGTTTCTCAAGATTGGTAACACATAGAAACAAGAGAAAGTACACATTGATTCACCTACCTAGAGAAGTTACACAGGTTTATACAAAGAATTCCAAGTATAAGTACAAGAAAATAAGAGAGTTAGAAAACTGATAAAACCTACATTGTTGATAGAGCTTGGAGAACTTAGCAATGTGAAAACAGCACTTTCGCAGAAAGAAATCTACTTCTCTAAGACCGGGAAACAGTGAAAAGAGAATGTATGAGTTTCTCAAGATTGGTAACACATAGAAACAAGAAAAAGTACACAGTGATTCATCTACCTAGAGACGTTACAGAGGTTTACGCAGAGAATTCCTAGTATAAGTACAAGAAAATAAGAGAGACTTCGAAAACTGGTAAAACCTACATTGTTGATAGAGTTAGGAGTACTTAGCACTGTGAAAACAGCACTTTCGCAGAAAGAAATCTACTTCTCTAAGACTGGGAAACAGTGAACAGAGAAAGTATCAGTTTCTCAAGATTGGTAACAGATAGAAACAACAGAAAGTACACAGTGATTCATGTACCTAGAGAAGTTACAGAGGTTTACACAGAGAATTCCCAGTATAAGTACAAGTAAATAAGAGAGACTTAGAAAACTGGTAAAACCTACATTGTTGATAGAGTTGGGAGTACTTAGCATTGAGAAAACATCACTTTCTCATGAAGAAATTTACTTCTCTAAGACCAGGAAACAGTGAACAGAGAATGTATGAGTTTCTCAAGATTGGTAACAGATAGAAACAAGAGAAAGTACACATTGATTCATCTACCTAGAGAAGTTACAGAGGTTTATACAAAGAATTCCAAGTATAAGTACAGGAAAAGAAGAGAGACTTAGAAAACTGGTAAAACCTACATTGTTGATAGAGTTAGGAGTACTTAGCACTGTGAAAACAGCACTTTCGCAGAAAGAAATCTACTTCTCTAAGACTGGGAAACAGTGAACAGAGAAAGTATCAGTTTCTCAAGATTGGTAACAGATAGAAACAACAGAAAGTACACAGTGATTCATGTACCTAGAGAATTTACAGACGTTTACACAGAGAATTCCCAGTATAAGTACAAGAAAATAAGACAGACTTAGAAAACTGGTAAAACCTACATTGTTGATAGAGTTGGGAGTACCTAGCACTGTGAAAACAGCACTTTGGCAGAGAGAAATATACTTGTCTAAGACTGGGAAACATTGAACAGAGAATGTATGAGTTTCTCAAGATTGGTAACAGATAGAAACAAGAGAAAGTACACAATGATTCATCTACCTAGAGAAGTTATAGTGGTTTACACAGAAAATTCCCAGTATAAGTACAAGTAAATAAAAGAGACGTAGAAAACTGGTAAAACCTACATTGTTGATAGAGTTGGGAGTACTTAGCACTGTGAAAACAGCACTTTCGCAGAGCGAAATCTACTTCTCTAAGACCGGGAAACAGTGAACAGAGAATGTATGAGTTTCTCAAGATTGGTAACACATAGAAACAAGAGAAAGTACACATTGATTCACCTACCTAGAGAAGTTACAGACGTTTACACAGAGAATTCCCAGTATAAGTACAAGTAAATAAGAGAGACTTAGAAAACTGGTAAAACCTACACTGTTGATACAGTTGGGAGTACTTAGCAGTGTGAAAACAGCACTTTCGCAGAGAGAAATATACTTGTCTAAGAGCGGGAAACAGTGAACAGAGACTGTATGAGTTTCTCAAGATTGGTAACAGATAGAAACAAGAGAAAGTACACAATGATTCATCTACCTAGAGAAGTTTTAGAGCTTTACACAGAGAATTCCCAGTATAAGTACAAGTAAATAAGAGAGACGTAGAAAACTGGTAAAACCTACATTGTTGATAGAGTTGGGAGTACTTAGCGTTGTGAAAACATCACTTTCGCACAAAGAAATCTACTTCTCTAATACCGCGAAACAGTGAAAAGAGAAGGTATGAGTTTCTCAAGATTGGTAACACATGGAAACAAGGCAAAGTACACAGTGATTCATCTTCCTAAAGAAGTTACAGAGGTTGACACAGAGAATTCCCAGTATAACTACAAGTAAATAAGAGAGACTTAGAAAACTGGTAAAACCTACATTGTTGATAGAGTTGGGAGTACTTAGCACTGTGAAAACAGCACTTTCGCAGAGCGAAATCTACTTCTCTAAGACCGGGAAACAGTGAACAGAGAATGTTTGAGTTTCTCAAGATTGGTAACACATAGAAACAAGAGAAAGTACACATTGATTCACCTACCTAGAGAAGTTACAGAGGTTTATACAAAGAATTCCAAGTATAAGTACAAGAAAATAAGAGAGTTAGAAAACTGATAAAACCTACATTGTTGATAGAGCTTGGAGTACTTAGCAATGTGAAAACAGCACTTTCGCAGAAAGAAATCTACTTCTCTAAGACCGGGAAACAGTGAAAAGAGAATGTATGAGTTTCTCAAGATTGGTAACACATAGAAACAAGAAAAAGTACACAGTGATTCATCTACCTAGATACGTTACAGAGGTTTACGCAGAGAATTCCTAGTATAAGTACAAGAAAATAAGAGAGACTTCGAAAACTGGTAAAACCTACATTGTTGATAGGGTTAGGAGTACTTAGCACTGTGAAAACAGCACTTTCGCAGAAAGAAATCTACTTCTCTAAGACTGGGAAACAGTGAACAGAGAAAGTATCAGTTTCTCAAGATTGGTAACAGATAGAAACAACAGAAAGTACACAGTGATTCATGTACCTAGAGAAGTTACAGAGGTTTACACAGAGAATTCCCAGTATAAGTACAAGTAAATAAGAGAGACTTAGAAAACTGGTAAAACCTACATTGTTGATAGAGTTGGGAGTACTTAGCATTGAGAAAACATCACTTTCTCATGAAGAAATTTACTTCTCTAAGAACAGGAAACAGTGAACAGAGAATGTATGAGTTTGTCAAGATTGGTAACAGATAGAAACAAGAGAAAGTACACATTGATTCATCTACCTAGAGAAGTTACAGAGGTTTATACAAAGAATTCCAAGTATAAGTACAGGAAAAGAAGAGAGACTTAGAAAACTGGTAAAACCTACATTGTTGATAGAGTTAGGAGTACTTAGAACTGTGAAAACAGCACTTTCGCAGAAAGAAATCTACTTCTCTAAGACTGGGAAACAGTGAACAGAGAAAGTATCAGTTTCTCAAGATTGGTAACAGATAGAAACAACAGAAAGTACACAGTGATTCATGTACCTAGAGAAGTTACAGACGTTTACACAGAGAATTCCCAGTATAAGTACAAGAAAATAAGACAGACTTAGAAAACTGGTAAAACCTACATTGTTGATAGAGTTGGGAGTACTTAGCACTGTGAAAACAGCACTTTGGCAGAGAGAAATATACTTGTCTAAGACCGGGAAACATTGAACAGAGAATGTATGAGTTTCTCAAGATTGGTACCAGATAGAAACAAGAGAAAGTACACAATGATTCATCTACCTAGAGAAGTTATAGAGGTTTACAAAGAAAATTCCCAGTATAAGTACAAGTAAATAAGAGAGACGTAGAAAACTGGTAAAACCTACATTGTTGATAGAGTTGGGAGTACTTAGCATTGTGAAAACATCACTTTCGCACAAAGAAATCTACTTCTCTAATACCGCGAAACAGTGAAAAGAGAAGGTATGAGTTTCTCAAGATTGGTAACACATGGAAACAAGGCAAAGTACACGGTGATTCATCTTCCTAAAGAAGTTACAGAGGTTGACACAGAGAATTCCCAGTATAAGTACAAGTAAATAAGAGAGACTTAGAAAACTGGTAAAACCTACACTGTTGATACAGTTGGGAGTACTTAGCACTGTGAAAACAGCACTTTCGCAGAGCGAAATCTACTTCTCTAAGACCGGGAAACAGTGAACAGAGAATGTATGAGTTTCTCAAGATTGGTAACACATAGAAACAAGAGAAAGTACACATTGATTCACCTACCTAGAGAAGTTACAGACGTTTACACAGAGAATTCCCAGTATAAGTACAAGTAAATAAGAGAGACTTAGAAAACTGGTAAAACCTACACTGTTGATACAGTTGGGAGTACTTAGCAGTGTGAAAACAGCACTTTCGCAGAGAGAAATATACTTGTCTAAGAGCGGGAAACAGTGAACAGAGACTGTATGAGTTTCTCAAGATTGGTAACAGATAGAAACAAGAGAAAGTACACAATGATTCATCTACCTAGAGAAGTTTTAGAGGTTTACACAGAGAATTCCCAGTATAAGTACAAGTAAATAAGAGAGACGTAGAAAACTGGTAAAACCTACATTGTTGATAGAGTTGGGAGTACTTAGCGTTGTGAAAACATCACTTTCGCACAAAGAAATCTACTTCTCTAATACCGCGAAACAGTGAAAAGAGAAGGTATGAGTTTCTCAAGATTGGTAACACATGGAAACAAGGCAAAGTACACAGTGATTCATCTTCCTAAAGAAGTTACAGAGGTTGACACAGAGAATTCCCAGTATAACTACAAGTAAATAAGAGAGACTTAGAAAACTGGTAAAACCTACATTGTTGATAGAGTTGGGAGTACTTAGCACTGTGAAAACAGCACTTTCGCAGAGCGAAATCTACTTCTCTAAGACCGGGAAACAGTGAACAGAGAATGTTTGAGTTTCTCAAGATTGGTAACACATAGAAACAAGAGAAAGTACACATTGATTCACCTACCTAGAGAAGTTACAGAGGTTTATACAAAGAATTCCAAGTATAAGTACAAGAAAATAAGAGAGTTAGAAAACTGATAAAACCTACATTGTTGATAGAGCTTGGAGTACTTAGCAATGTGAAAACAGCACTTTCGCAGAAAGAAATCTACTTCTCTAAGACCGGGAAACAGTGAAAAGAGAATGTATGAGTTTCTCAAGATTGGTAACACATAGAAACAAGAAAAAGTACACAGTGATTCATCTACCTAGATACGTTACAGAGGTTTACGCAGAGAATTCCTAGTATAAGTACAAGAAAATAAGAGAGACTTCGAAAACTGGTAAAACCTACATTGTTGATAGGGTTAGGAGTACTTAGCACTGTGAAAACAGCACTTTCGCAGAAAGAAATCTACTTCTCTAAGACTGGGAAACAGTGAACAGAGAAAGTATCAGTTTCTCAAGATTGGTAACAGATAGAAACAACAGAAAGTACACAGTGATTCATGTACCTAGAGAAGTTACAGAGGTTTACACAGAGAATTCCCAGTATAAGTACAAGTAAATAAGAGAGACTTAGAAAACTGGTAAAACCTACATTGTTGATAGAGTTGGGAGTACATAGCATTGAGAAAACATCACTTTCTCATGAAGAAATTTACTTCTCTAAGACCAGGAAACAGTGAACAGAGAATGTATGAGTTTCTCAAGATTGGTAACAGATAGAAACAAGAGAAAGTACACATTGATTCATCTACCTAGAGAAGTTACAGAGGTTTATACAAAGAATTCCAAGTATAAGTACAGGAAAAGAAGAGAGACTTAGAAAACTGGTAAAACCTACATTGTTGATAGAGTTAGGAGTACTTAGCACTGTGAAAACAGCACTTTCGCAGAAAGAAATCTACTTCTCTAAGACTGGGAAACAGTGAACAGAGAAAGTATCAGTTTCTCAAGATTGGTAACAGATAGAAACAACAGAAAGTACACAGTGATTCATGTACCTAGAGAAGTTACAGACGTTTACACAGAGAATTCCCAGTATAAGTACAAGAAAATAAGACAGACTTAGAAAACTGGTAAAACCTACATTGTTGATAGAGTTGGGAGTACTTAGCACTGTGAAAACAGCACTTTGGCAGAGAGAAATATACTTGTCTAAGACCGGGAAACATTGAACAGAGAATGTATGAGTTTCTCAAGATTGGTACCAGATAGAAACAAGAGAAAGTACACAATGATTCATCTACCTAGAGAAGTTATAGAGGTTTACACAGAAAATTCCCAGTATAAGTACAAGTAAATAAGAGAGACGTAGAAAACTGGTAAAACCTACATTGTTGATAGAGTTGGGAGTACTTAGCATTGTGAAAACATCACTTTCGCACAAAGAAATCTACTTCTCTAATACCGCGAAACAGTGAAAAGAGAAGGTATGAGTTTCTCAAGATTGGTAACACATGGAAACAAGGCAAAGTACACAGTGATTCATCTTCCTAAAGAAGTTACAGAGGTTGACACAGAGAATTCCCAGTATAAGTACAAGTAAATAAGAGAGACTTAGAAACTGGTAAAACCTACATTGTTGATAGAGTTGGGAGTACTTAGCACTGTGAAAACAGCACTTTTGCAGAGCGAAATCTACTTCTCTAAGACCGGGAAAC
The DNA here is from genome assembly GCA_028571685.1 of Heterohyrax brucei. Classification (NCBI taxonomy): domain Eukaryota; kingdom Metazoa; phylum Chordata; class Mammalia; order Hyracoidea; family Procaviidae; genus Heterohyrax; species Heterohyrax brucei. The sequence continues at coordinate 98,567,382 of CM053153.1, read as the reverse complement.
AGTGAACAGAGAATGTATGAGTTTCTCAAGATTGGTAACACATAGACACAAGAGAAAGTACACATTGATTCACCTACCTAGAGAAGTTACAGACGTTTACACAGAGAATTCCCAGTATAAGTACAAGTAAATAAGAGAGACTTAGAAAACTGGTAAAACCTACATTGCTGATAGAGTTGGGAGTACTTAGCATTCTGAAAACATCACTTTCTCATGAAGAAATCTACTTCTCTAAGACCAGGAAACAGTGAACAGAGAATTTATGAGTTTCTCAAGATTGGTAACAGATAGAAACAAGAGAAAGTACACATTGATTCATCTACCTAGAGAAGTTACAGAGGTTTATACAAAGAATTCCAAGTATAAGTACAACAAAATAAGAGAGACTTAGAAAACTGTTAAAACCTACATTGTTGATACAGTTAGGAGTACTTAGCACTGTGAAAACAGCACTTTCGCAGAAAGAAATCTTCTTCTCTAAGACTGGGAAACAGTGAACAGAGAAAGTATCAGTTTCTCAAGATTGGTAACAGATAGAAACAACAGAAAGTACACAGTGATTCATGTACCTAGAGAAGTTACAGACGTTTACACAGAGAATTCCCCGTATAAGTACAAGAAAATAAGACAGACTTAGAAAACTGGTAAAACCTACATTGTTGATAGAGTTGGGAGTACTTAGCACTGTGAAAACAGCACTTTCGCAGAGAGAAATATACTTGTCTAAGACCGAGAAACATTGAACAGAGAATGTATGAGTTTCTCAAGATTGGTAACAGATAGAAACAAGAGAAAGTACACAATGATTCATCTACCTAGAGAAGTTATAGTGGTTTACACAGAGAATTCCCAGTATAAGTACAAGTAAATAAGAGAGACTTAGAAAACCAGTAAAACCTACATTGTTGATAGAGTTGGGAGTACTTAGCATTGTGAAAACATCACTTTCGCACAAAGAAATCTACTTCTCTAATACCGCGAAATAGTGAAAAGAGAAGGTATGAGTTTCTCAAGATTGGTAACAGATAGAAACGAGAGAAAGTACACAGTGATTCATCTACCTAGAGAAGTTACAGAGGTTTACACAGAGAATTCCAAGTATAAGTACCAGAAAATAAGAGAGACCTAGAAAACTGGTAAAACTTACATTGTTGATAGAGCTAGGAGTACTTAGCACTGTTAAAACAGCACTTTCGCAGAAAGAAATCTACTTTTCTAAGACTGGGAAACAGTGAACAGAGAATGTATGAGTTTCTGAAGATTGGTAACAGATAGAAACAAGAGAAAGTACACAGTGATTCATATACCTAGAGAAGTTACAGAGGTTTACACAGAGAATTCCCAGTATAAGTACAAGTTAATAAGAGAGACTTAGAAAACTGGTAAAACCTACATTGTTCACAGAGTTGGGAGTACTTAGCACTGTGAAAACAGCACTTTCACAGAAAGAAATCTACTTTTCTAAGACCGGGAAACAGTGAAAAGGGAATGTATGAGTTTCTCAAGATTGGTAACACAAGGAAACAAGAGAAACTACCCAGTGATTCATCATACTAGAGAAGTTACAGAGGTTGACACAGAGAATTCCCAGTATAAGTACAAGTAAATAAGAGAGACTTAGAAAACTGGTAAAACCTACATTGTTGATAGAGTTGGGAGTACTTAGCACTGTGAAAACAGCACTTTCGCAGACAGAAATCTACTTGTCTGAGACCGGGAAACAGTGAAAAGAGAATGTATGAGTTTCTCAAGATTGGTAACAGATAGAAACAAGAGAAAGTACACAATGACTCATCTACCTAGAGAAGTTATAGAGGTTTACACAGAGAATTCCCAGTATAAGTACAAGTAAATAAGAGAGACGTAGAAAACTGGTAAAACCTACATTGTTGATAGAGTTGGGAGTACTTAGCATTGTGAAAACATCACTTTCGCACAAAGAAATCTACTTCTCTAATACCGCGAAACAGTGAAAAGAGAAGGTATGAGTTTCTCAAGATTGGTAACACATGGAAACAAGGCAAAGTACACAGTGATTCATTTTCCTAAAGAAGTTACAGAGGTTGACACAGATAATTCCCAGTATAACTACAAGTAAATAAGAGAGACTTAGAAAACTGGTAAAACCTACATTGTTGATAGAGTTGGGAGTACTTAGCACTGTGAAAACAGCACTTTCGCAGAGCGAAATCTACTTCTCTAAGACCGGGAAACAGTGAACAGAGAATGTATGAGTTTCTCAAGATTGGTAACACATAGAAACAAGAGAAAGTACACATTGATTCACCTACCTAGAGAAGTTACAGAGGTTTATACAAAGAATTCCAAGTGTAAGTACAAGAAAATAAGAGAGACTTAGAAAACTGGTAAAACCTACATTGTTGATAGAGTTGGGAGTACTTAGCATTGTGAGAACATCACTTTCTCATAAAGAAATCTACTTCTCTAAGACCAGGAAACAGTGAACAGAGAATGTATGAGTTTCTCAAGATTGGTAACAGATAGAAACAAGAGAAAGTACACATTGATTCATCTACCTAGAGAGGTTACAGAGCTTTATACAAAGAATTCCAAGTATAAGTACAAGAAAAGAAGAGAGACTTAGAAAACTGGTAAAACCTACATTGTTGATAGAGTTAGGAGTACTTAGCACTGTGAAAACAGCACTTTAGCAGAAAGAAATCTACTTCTCTAAGACGGGAAACAGTGAACAGAGAAAGTATCAGTTTCTCAAGATTGGTAACAGATAGAAACAACAGAAAGTAAACAGTGATTCATGTACCTAGAGAAGTTACAGAGGTTTACACAGACAATTCCCAGTATAAGTACAAGAAGGTAAGAGAGACTTAGAAAACTGGTAAAACCTACATTGTTGATAGAGCTGGGAGTACTTAGCACTGTGGAAACAGCACTTTCGCAGAGAGAAATCTACTTGTCTAACACCGGGAAACAGTGAACAGAGAATGTACGAGTTTCTCAAGATTGGTAACAGATAGAAACAAGAGAAAGTACACAATGATTCATCTACCTAGAGAAGTTACAGAGGTTTACACAGACAATTCACAGTATAAGTACACGTAAATAAGAGAGACTTAGAAAACCGGTAAAACCTACATTGTTTATAGAGTTGGGAGTACTTAGCATTGTGAAAACATCACTTTCGCACAAAGAAATCTACTTCTCTAATACCGCGAAACAGTGAAAAGAGAAGGTATGAGTTTCTAAAGATTGGTAACACGTAGAAACTAGAGAAAGTACACAGTGATTCATCTTCCTAAAGAAGTTACAGAGGTTGACACAGAGAATTCCCAGTATAAGTACAAGTAAATAAGAGAGACTTAGAAAACTGGTAAAACCTACATTGTTGATAGAGTTGGGAGTACTTAGCACTGTGAAAACAGCACTTTCGCAGAGCGAAATCTACTTCGCTAAGACCGGGAAACAGTGAACAGAGAATGTATGAGTTTCTCAAGATTGGTAACACATAGAAACAAGAGAAAGTACACATTGATTCACCTACCTAGAGAAGGTACAGACGTTTACACAGAGAATTCCCAGTATAAGTACAAGTAAATTAGAGAGACTTAGAAAACTGGTAAAACCTACACTGTTGATACAGTTGGGAGTACTTAGCAGTGTGAAAACAGCACTTTCGCAGAGAGAAATATACTTGTCTAAGACCGGGAAACAGTGAACAGAGACTGTATGAGTTTCTCAAGATTGGTAACAGATAGAAACAAGAGAAAGTACACAATGATTCATCTACCTAGAGAAGTTACAGTGGTTGACACAGAGAATTCCCAGTATAAGTACAAGTAAATAAGAGAGACTAAGAAAACCGGTAAATCCTACATTGTTGATAGAGTTGGGAGTACTTAGCATTGTGAAAACATCACTTTCGCAGAAAGAAATCTACTTGTCTAAGACCGGGAAACAGTGAAAAGAGAATGTATGAGTGTCTGATGTATGGTAACAGATAGAAACAAGAGAAAGTACACAGTGATTCATCTACCTAGAGAAATTACAGAGGTTTACACAGAGAATTCCAAGTATAAGTACAAGAAAGTAAGAGAGACTTAGAAAACTGGTAAAACCTACATTGCTGATAGAGTTGGGAGTACTTAGCATTCTGAAAACATCACTTTCTCATGAAGAAATCTACTTCTCTAAGACCAGGAAACAGTGAACAGAGAATTTATGAGTTTCTCAAGATTGGTAACAGATAGAAACAAGAGAAAGTACACATTGATTCATCTACCTAGAGAAGTTACAGAGGTTTATACAAAGAATTCCAAGTATAAGTACAACAAAATAAGAGAGACTTAGAAAACTGGTAAAACCTACATTGTTGATAGAGTTAGGAGTACTTAGCACTGTGAAAACAGCACTTTCGCAGAAAGAAATCTACTTCTCTAAGACTGGGAAACTTTGAACAGAGAAAGTATCAGTTTCTCAAGATTGGTAACAGATAGAAACAACAGAAAGTACACAGTGATTCAGGTACCTAGAGAAGTTACAGACGTTTACACAGAGAATTCCCCGTATAAGTACAAGAAAATAAGTCAGACTTAGAAAACTGGTAAAACCTACATTGTTGATAGAGTTGGGAGTACTTAGCACTGTGAAAACAGCACTTTCGCAGAGAGAAATATACTTGTCTAAGACCGAGAAACATTGAACAGAGAATGTATGAGTTTCTCAAGATTGGTAACAGATAGAAACAAGAGAAAGTACACAATGATTCATCTACCTAGAGAAGTTATAGTGGTTTACACAGAGAATTCCCAGTATAAGTACAAGTAAATAAGAGAGACTTAGAAAACCGGTAAAACCTACATTGTTGATAGAGTTGGGAGTACTTAGCATTGTGAAAACATCACTTTCGCACAAAGAAATCTACTTCTCTAATACCGCGAAACAGTGAAAAGAGAAGGTATGAATTTCTCAAGATTGGTAACAGATAGAAACAAGAGAAAGTACACAGTGATTCATCTACCTAGAGAAGTTACAGAGGTTTACACAGAGAATTCCAAGTATAAGTACCAGAAAATAAGAGAGACTTAGAAAACTGGTAAAACTTACATTGTTGATAGAGCTAGGAGTACTTAGCACTGTCAAAACAGCACTTTCGCAGAAAGAAATCTACTTTTCTAAGACTGGGAAACAGTGAACAGAGAATGTATGAGTTTCTGAAGATTGGTAACAGATAGAAACAAGAGAAAGTACACAGTGATTCATGTACCTAGAGAAGTTACAGAGGTTTACACAGAGAATTCCCAGTATAAGGACAAGTTAATAAGAGAGACTTAGAAAACTGGTAAAACCTACATTGTTCACAGAGTTGGGAGTACTTAGCACTGTGAAAACAGCACTTTGACAGAAAGAAATCTACTTCTCTAAGACCGGGAAACAGTGAAAAGGGAATGTATGAGTTTCTCAAGATTGGTAACACAAAGAAACAAGAGAAACTACCCAGTGATTCATCTTACTAGAGAAGTTACAGAGGTTGACACAGAGAATTCCCAGTATAAGTACAAGTAAATAAGAGAGACTTAGAAAACTGGTAAAACCTACATTGTTGATAGAGTTGGGAGTACTTAGCACTGTGAAAACAGCACTTTCGCAGACAGAAATCTACTTGTCTAAGACCGGGAAACAGTGAAAAGAGAATGTATGAGTTTCTCAAGATTGGTAACAGATAGAAACAAGAGAAAGTACACGATGATTCATCTACCTAGAGAAGTTATAGAGGTTTACACAGAGAATTCCCAGTATAAGTACAAGTAAATAAGAGAGACGTAGAAAACTGGTAAAACCTTCATTGTTGATAGAGTTAGGAGTACTTAGCATTGTGAAAATATCACTTTCGCACAAAGAAATCTACTTCTCAAATACCGCGAAACAGTGAAAAGAGAAGGTATGAGTTTCTCAAGATTGGTAACACATGGAAACAAGGCAAAGTACACAGTGATTCATCTTCCTAAAGAAGTTACAGAGGTTGACACAGAGAATTCCCAGTATAAGTACAAGTGAATAAGAGAGACTTAGAAAACTGGTAAAACCTACATTGTTGATAGAGTTGGGAGTACTTAGCATTGTGAGAACATCACTTTCTCATGAAGAAATCTACTTCTCTAAGACCAGGAAACAGTGAACAGAGAATGTATGAGTTTCTCAAGATTGGTAAAAGATAGAAACAAGAGAAAGTACACAGTGATTCATCTACCTAGAGACGTTACAGAGGTTTATACAAAGAATTCCAAGTATAAGTACAAGAAAAGAAGAGAGACTTAGAAAACTGGTAAAACCTACATTGTTGATAGAGTTAGGAGTACTTAGCACTGTGAAAACAGCACTTTCGCAGAAAGAAATCTACTTCTCTAAGACTGGGAAACAGTGAACAGAGAAAGTATCAGTTTCTCAAGATTGGTAACAGATAGAAACAACAGAAAGTACACAGTGATTCATGTACCTAGAGAAGTTACAGAGGTTTACACAGACAATTTCCAGTATAAGTACAAGAAGGTAACAGAGACTTAGAAAACTGGTAAAACCTACATTGTTGATAGAGCTGGGAGTACTTAGCACTGTGGAAACAGCAATTTCGCAGAGAGAAATCTACTTGTCTAACACCGGGAAACAGTGAACAGAGAAAGTATCAGTTTCTCAAGATTGGTAACAGATAGAAACAAGAGAAAGTACACAATGATTCATCTACCTAGAGAAGTTACAGAGGTTTACACAGACAATTCACAGTATAAGTACACGTAAATAAGAGAGACTTAGAAAACCGGTAAAACCTACATTGTTTATAGAGTTGGGAGTACTTAGCATTGTGAAAACATCACTTTCGCACAAAGAAATCTACTTCTCTAATACCGCGAAACAGTGAAAAGAGAAGGTATGAGTTTCTAAAGATTGGTAACACATAGAAACTAGAGAAAGTACACAGTGATTCATCTTCCTAAAAAAGCTACAGAGGTTGACACAGAGAATTTCCAGTATAAGTACAAGTAAATAAGAGAGACTTAGAAAACTGGTAAAACCTACATTGTTGATAGAGTTGGGAGTACTTAGCACTGTGAAAACAGCACTTTCGCAGAAAGAAATCTACTTCTCTAAGACCGGGAAACAGCGAAAAGTGAATGTATGAGTGTCTGATGTATGGTAACAGATAGAAACAAGAGAAAGTACACAGTGATTCATCTACCTGGAGAAGTTACAGAGGTTTACACAGAGAATTCCAAGTATAAGTATAAGAAAATAAGAGAGACTTAGAAAACTGGTAAAACCTACATTGTTGATACAGTTGGGAGTACTTAGCACTGTGAAAACAGCACTTTCGCACAAAGAAATCTACTTCTCTAAGACCGAGAAACAGTGAACAGAGAATGTATGAGTTTCTCAAGATTGGTAACAGATAGAAACAAGAGAAAGTACACAGTGATTCATCTACCTGGAAAAGTTACAGAGGTTTACACAGAGATTTCCAAGTATAAGTACAAGAAAATAAGAGAGACTTATAAAAATGGTAAAAGCTACATTGTTGATAGAGTTGGTAGTACTTAGCACTGTGAAAACAGCACTTTCGCAGAAAGAAATCTACTTCTCTAAGACCGGGAAACAGTGACCAGAGAATGTATGTCTTTCTCAAGATTGGTAACAGATAGAAACAAGGGAAAGTACACAGTGATTCATCTACCTGGAGAAGTTACAGAGGTTTACATAGACAATTCCAAGTATAAGTACCAGAAAATAAGAGAGACTTAGAAAACTGGTAAAACCTACATTGTTGATAGAGTTAGGAGTACTTAGCACTGTGAAAACAGCACTTTCGCAGAAAGAAATCTACTTCTCTAAGACTGGGAAACAGTGAACGGAGAAAGTATCAGTTTCTCAAGATTGGTAACAGATAGAAACAAAAGAAAGTACACAGTGATTCACCTACCTAGAGAAGTTACAGAGGTTTATACAAGGAATTCCAAGTATAAGTACAAGAAAATAAGACAGACTTAGAAAACTGGTAAAACCTACATTTTTGATAGAGCAGGAAGTACTTACCACTGTGAAAACAGCACTTTCGCAGAAAGAAATCTACTTGTCTAAGACTGGGAAACAGTGATCAGAGAATGTATGAGTTTCTCAAAGTTGGTAACAGATAGAAACAAGAGAAAGTACACAGTGATTCATCTACCTGGAGAAGTTACAGAGGTTTACACAGAGAATTCCAAGTATAAGTACAAGAAAATAAGAGAGACTTAGAAAACTGGTAAAACCTACATTGTTGATAGAGTTGGGAGTACTCAGCACTGTGAAAACAGCACTTTCGCAGAGAGAAATCTACTTGTCTAAGACCGGGAAACATTGAACACAGAATGTATGAGTTTCTCAAGATTGGTAACAGATAGAAACAAGAGAAAGTACACAATGATTCATCTACCTAGAGAAGTTATAGAGGTTTACACAGAGAATTCCCAGTATAAGTACAAGTAAATAAGAGAGACTTAGAAAACTGGTAAAACCTACATTGTTGATAGAGTTGGGAGTACTTAGCACTGTGAAAACATCACTTTCGCACAAAGATATCTACTTCTCTAATACCGCGAAACAGTGAAAAGAGAACGTATGAGTTTCTCAAGATTGGTAACACATGGAAACAAGACAAAGTACACAGTGATTCATCTTCCTAAAGAGGTTACAGAGGTTGACACAGAGAATTCCCAGTATAAGTACAAGTAAATAAGAGAGACTTAGAAAACTGGTAAAACCTACATTGTTGATAGAGTTGGGAGTACTTAGCACTGTGAAAACAGCACTTTCGCAGAGCGAAATCTACTTCTCTAAGACCGGGAAACAGTGAACAGAGAATGTATGAGTTTCTCAAGATTGGTAACACATAGAAACAATAGAAAGTACACATTGATTCACCTACCTAGAAAAGTTACAGAGGTTTATACAAAGAATTCCAAGTATAAGTACAAGAAAATAAGAGAGTTAGAAAACTGATAAAACCTACATTGTTGATAGAGCTTGGAGTACTTAGCACTGTGAAAACAGCACTTTCGCAGAAATAAATCTACTTCTCTAAGACCGGGAAACAGTGAACAGAGAATGTATGAGTTTCTCAAGATTGGTAACAGATAGAAACAAGAGAAAGTACACAATGATTCATCTACCTAGGGAAGTTATAGTGGTTTACACAGAGAATTCCCAGTATAAGTACAAGTAAATAAGAGAGACTTAGAAAACCGGTAAAACCTACATTGTTGATACAGTTGGGAGTACTTAGCATTGTGAAAACATCACTTTCGCACAAAGAAATCTACTTCTCTAATACCGCGAAACAGTGAAAAGAGAAGGTATGAGTTTCTCAAGATTGGTAACAGATAGAAACAAGAGAAAGTACACAGTCATTCATCTACCTAGAGAAGTTACAGAGGTTTATACAGAGAATTCCAAGTATAAGTACAAGAAAATAAGAGAGACCTAGAAAACTGGTAAAACTTACATTGTTGATAGAGCTAGGAGTAGTTAGCACTGTCAAAACAGCACTTTCCCAGAAAAAAATCTACTTTTCTAAGACTGGGAAACAGTGAACAGAGAATGTATGAGTTTCTGAAGATTGGTAACAGATAGAAACAATAGAAAGTACACAGTGATTCATCTACCTGGAGAAGTTACAGAGGTTTACACAGAGATTTCCAAGTATAAGTACAAGAAAATAAGACAGACTTAGAAAACTGGTAAAACCTACATTGTTGATAGAGTTAGGAGTACGTAGCACTGTGAAAACAGCACTTTCGCAGAAAGAAATCTACTTCTCTAAGACTGGGAAACAGTGAACAGAGAAGGTATCAGTTTCTAAAGATTGGTAACAGATAGAAACAATCGAATGTACACAGTGATTCATGTACTTAGAGAAGTTACAGAGGTTTACACAGAGAATTCCCAGTATAAGTACAAGTTAATAAGAGAGACTTAGAAAACTGGTAAAACCTACATTATTGATAGAGTTGGGAGTACTTAGCATTGTGAAAACATCACTTTCGCACAAAGAAATCTACTTCTCTAATACCGCGAAACAATGAAAAGAGAAGGTATGAGTTTCTCAAGATTGCTAACACATGGAAACAAGGCAAAGTACACAGTGATTCATTTTCCTAAAGAAATTACAGAGGTTGACACAGAAAATTCCCAGTATAAGTACAAGTAAATAAGAGAGACTTAGAAAACTGGTAAAACCTACATTGTTGATAGAGTTGGGAGTACTTAGCACTGTGAAAACAGCACTTTCGCAGAGCGAAATCTACTTCTCTAAGACCGGGAAACAGTGAACAGAGAATGTATGAGTTTCTCAAGATTGGTAACACATAGAAACAAGAGAAAGTACACATTGATTCACCTACCTAGGGAAGTTACAGAGGTTTATACAAAGAATTCCAAGTATAAGTACAAGAAAATAAAAGAGTTAGAAAACTGATAAAACCTACATTGTTGATAGAGCTTGGAGTATTTAGCACTGTGAAAACAGCACTTTCGCAGAAAGAAATCTACTTCTCTAAGACCGGGAAACAGTGAAAAGAGAATGTATGAGTATCTGATGTATGGTAACAGATAGAAACAAGAGAAAGTACTCAGTGATTCATCTACCTGGAGAAGTTACAGAGGTTTACACAGAGAATTCCAAGTATAAGTACAAGAAAATAAGAGAGACTTAGAAAACTGGTAAAACCTACATTGTTGATAGAGTTAAGAGTAATTAGCACTGTGAAAACAGCACTTTCGCAGAAAGAAATCTACTTCTCTAAAACTGGGAAACAGTGAACAGAGAAAGTATCAGTTTATAAAGATTGGTAACAGATAGAAACAACAGAAAGTACACAGTGATTCATGTACCTAGAGAAGTTACAGAGGTATACAGAGAGAATTCCCAGTGTAAGTACACGTAAATAAGAGAGACTTAGAAAACCGGTAAAACCTACATTGTTTATAGAGTTGGGAGTACTTAGCATTGTGAAAACATCACTTTCGCACAAAGAAATCTACTTCTCTAATACCGCGAAACAGTGAAAAGAGAAGGTATGAGTTTCTCAAGATTGGTAACACATAGAAACAAGAGAAAGTACACAGTGATTCATCTACCTAGAGAAGTTACAGAGGTTTACGCAGAGAATTCCTAGTATAAGTAAAAGAAAATAAGAGAGACTTAGAAAACTGGTAAAACCTACATTGTTGATAGAGGTAGGAGTACTTAGCACTGTGGAAACAGCACTTTCAGAGAGAGAAATCTACTTGTCTAAGACCGGGAAACAGTGAACAGAGAATGTACGACTTTCTGAAAATTGGTAACAGATAGAAACAAGAGAAAGTACACAGTGATTCATCTACCTGGAGAAGTTATAGAGGTTTACACAGAGAATTCCCAGTATAAGTACAAGTAAATAAGAGAGACTTAGAAAACTGGTAAAACCTACATTGTTGATACAGTTGGGAGTACTTAGCATTTTGAAAACATCACTTTCGCACAAAGAAATCTACTTCTCTAAGACTGGGAAACAGTGAACAGAGAAAGTATCAGTTTCTCAAGATTGGTAACAGATAGAAACAACAGAAAGTACACAGTGATTCATGTACCTAGAGAAGTTACAGACGTTTACACAGAGAATTCCCAGTATAAGTACAAGAAAATAAGACAGACTTAGAAACCTGGTAAAACCTACATTGTTGATAGAATTGGGAGTACTTAGCACTGTGAAAACAGCACTTTCGCAGAGAGAAATATACCTGTCTAAGACCGGAAACATTGAACAGAGAATGTATGAGTTTCTCAAGATTGGTAACAGACAGAAACAAGAGAAAGTACACAATGATTCATCTACCTAGAGAAGTTATAGAGGTTTACACAGAGAATTCCCAGTATAAGTACAAGTAAGTAAGAGAGACTTAAAAAACTGGTAAAACCTACATTGTTGATAGAGTTGGGAGTACTTAGCATTGTGAAAACATCACTTTCGCACACACAAATCTACTTCTCCAATACCGCGAAACAGTGAAAAGAGAAGGTATGAGTTCCTCAAGATTGGTAACACATGGAAACAAGACAAAGTACACAGTGATTCATCTTCCTAAAGAAGTTACAGAGGTTGACACAGAGAATTCCCAGTATAAGTACAAGTAAATAAGAGAGACTTAGAAAACTGGTAAAACCTACATTGTTGATAGAGTTGGGAGTACTTAGCACTGGGAGAACAGCACTTTCGCAGAGCGAAATCTACTTATCTAAGACCGGGAAACAGTGAACAGAGAATGTACGAGTTTCTCAAGATTGGTAAAACATAGAAACAAGAGAAAGTACACATTGATTCACCTACCTAGAGAAGTTACAGAGGTTTATACAAAGAATTCCAAGTATAAGTACAAGAAAATAAGAGAGTTAGAAAACTGATAAAACCTACATTGTTGATAGAGCTTGGAGTACTTAGCACTGTGAAAACAGCACTTTCGCAGAAAGAAATCTACTTCTCTAAGACCGGGAAACAGTGAAAAGAGAATGTATGAGTTTCTCAAGATTGGTAACAGATAGAAACAAGAGAAAGTACACAATGATTCATCTACCTAGAGAAGTTATAGAGGTTTACACAGAAAATTCCCAGTATAAGTACAAGTAAATAAGAGAGACGTAGAAAACTGGTAAATCCTACATTGTTGATAGAGTTGGGAGTACTTAGCATTGTGAAAACATCACTTTCGCACAAAGAAATCTACTTCTCTAATACCGCGAAACAGTGAAAAGAGAAGGTATGAGTTTCTCAAGATTGGTAACACATGGAAACAAGGCAAAGTACACAGTGATTCATCTTCCTAAAGAAGTTACAGAGGTTGACACAGAGAATTCCCAGTATAAGTACAAGTAAATAAGAGAGACTTAGAAAACTGGTAAAACCTACATTGTTGATAGAGTTGGGAGTACTTAGCACTGTGAAAACAGCACTTTCGCAGAGCGAAATCTACTTCTCTAAGACCGGGAAACAGTGAACAGAGAATGTATGAGTTTCTCAAGATTGGTAACAGATAGAAACAAGAGAAAGTACACAATGATTCATCTACCTAGGGAAGTTATAGTGGTTTACACAGAGAATTCCCAGTATAAGTACAAGTAAATAAGAGAGACTTAGAAAACCGGTAAAACCTACATTGTTGATACAGTTGGGAGTACTTAGCATTGTGAAAACATCACTTTCGCACAAAGAAATCTACTTCTCTAATACCGCGAAACAGTGAAAAGAGAAGGTATGAGTTTCTCAAGATTGGTAACAGATAGAAACAAGAGAAAGTACACAGTCATTCATCTACCTAGAGAAGTTACAGAGGTTTATACAGAGAATTCCAAGTATAAGTACAAGAAAATAAGAGAGACCTAGAAAACTGGTAAAACTTACATTGTTGATAGAGCTAGGAGTAGTTAGCACTGTCAAAACAGCACTTTCGCAGAAAAAAATCTACTTTTCTAAGACTGGGAAACAGTGAACAGAGAATGTATGAGTTTCTGAAGATTGGTAACAGATAGAAACAATAGAAAGTACACAGTGATTCATCTACCTGGAGAAGTTACAGAGGTTTACACAGAGATTTCCAAGTATAAGTACAAGAAAATAAGACAGACTTAGAAAACTGGTAAAACCTACATTGTTGATAGAGTTAGGAGTACGTAGCACTGTGAAAACAGCACTTTCGCAGAAAGAAATCTACTTCTCTAAGACTGGGAAACAGTGAACAGAGAAGGTATCAGTTTCTAAAGATAGGTAACAGATAGAAACAATCGAATGTACACAGTGATTCATGTACTTAGAGAAGTTACAGAGGTTTACACAGAGAATTCCCAGTATAAGTACAAGTTAATAAGAGAGACTTAGAAAACTGGTAAAACCTACATTATTGATAGAGTTGGGAGTACTTAGCATTGTGAAAACATCACTTTCGCACAAAGAAATCTACTTCTCTAATACCGCGAAACAGTGAAAAGAGAAGGTATGAGTTTCTCAAGATTGCTAACACATGGAAACAAGGCAAAGTACACAGTGATTCATCTTCCTTAAGAAATTACAGAGGTTGACACAGAAAATTCCCAGTATAAGTACAAGTAAATAAGAGAGACTTAGAAAACTGGTAAAACCTACATTGTTGATAGAGTTGGGAGTACTTAGCACTGTGAAAACAGCACTTTCGCAGAGCGAAATCTACTTCTCTAAGACCGGGAAACAGTGAACAGAGAATGTATGAGTTTCTCAAGATTGGTAACACATAGAAACAAGAGAAAGTACACATTGATTCACCTACCTAGGGAAGTTACAGAGGTTTATACAAAGAATTCCAAGTATAAGTACAAGAAAATAAAAGAGTTAGAAAACTGATAAAACCTACATTGTTGATAGAGCTTGGAGTACTTAGCACTGTGAAAACAGCACTTTCGCAGAAAGAAATCTACTTCTCTAAGACCGGGAAACAGTGAAAAGAGAATGTATGAGTATCTGATGTATGGTAACAGATAGAAACAAGAGAAAGTACACAGTGATTCATCTACCTGGAGAAGTTACAGAGGTTTACACAGAGAATTCCAAGTATAAGTACAAGAAAATAAGAGAGACTTAGAAAACTGGTAAAACCTACATTGTTGATAGAGTTAAGAGTAATTAGCACTGTGAAAACAGCACTTTCGCAGAAAGAAATCTACTTCTCTAAAACTGGGAAACAGTGAACAGAGAAAGTATCAGTTTATAAAGATTGGTAACAGATAGAAACAACAGAAAGTACACAGTGATTCGTGTACCTAGAGAAGTTACAGAGGTATACAGAGAGAATTCCCAGTATAAGTACACGTAAATAAGAGAGACTTAGAAAACCGGTAAAACCTACATTGTTTATAGAGTTGGGAGTACTTAGCATTGTGAAAACATCACTTTCGCACAAAGAAATCTACTTCTCTAATACCGCGAAACAGTGAAAAGAGAAGGTATGAGTTTCTCAAGATTGGTAACACATAGAAACAAGAGAAAGTACACAGTGATTCATCTACCTAGAGAAGTTACAGAGGTTTACGCAGAGAATTCCTAGTATAAGTAAAAGAAAATAAGAGAGACTTAGAAAACTGGTAAAACCTACATTGTTGATAGAGGTAGGAGTACTTAGCACTGTGGAAACAGCACTTTCACAGAGAGAAATCTACTTGTCTAAGACCGGGAAACAGTGAACAGAGAATGTACGAGTTTCTGAAAATTGGTAACAGATAGAAACAAGAGAAAGTACACAGTGATTCATCTACCTGGAGAAGTTATAGAGGTTTACACAGAGAATTCCAAGTATAAGTACAAGAAAATAAGAGAGTTAGAAAACTGATAAAACCTACATTGTTGATAGAGCTTGGAGTACTTAGCACTGTGAAAACAGCACTTTCGCAGAAAGAAATCTACTTCTCTAAGACCGGGAAACAGTGAAAAGAGAATGTATGAGTTTCTCAAGATTGGTAACACATAGAAACAAGAAAAAGTACACAGTGATTCATCTACCTAGAGACGTTACAGAGGTTTACGCAGAGAATTCCTAGTATAAGTACAAGAAAATAAGAGAGACTTCGAAAACTGGTAAAACCTACATTGTTGATAGAGTTAGGAGTACTTAGCACTGTGAAAACAGCACTTTCGCAGAAAGAAATCTACTTCTCTAAGACTGGGAAACAGTGACCAGAGAAAGTATCAGTTTCTCAAGATTGGTAACAGATAGAAACAACAGAAAGTACACAGTGATTCATGTACCTAGAGAAGTTACAGAGGTTTACACAGAGAATTCCCAGTATAAGTACAAGAAAATAAGACAGACTTAGAAAACTGGTAAAACCTACATTGTTGATAGAGTTGGGAGTACTTAGCACTGTGAAAACAGCACCTTCGCAGAGAGAAATATACTTGTCTAAGACCGGGAAACATTGAACAGAGAATGTATGAGTTTCTCAAGATTGGTAACAGATAGAAACAAGAGAAAGTACACAATGATTCATCTACCTAGAGAAGTTATAGAGGTTTACACAGAAAATTCCCAGTATAAGTACAAGTAAATAAGAGAGACGTAGAAAACTGGTAAATCCTACATTGTTGATAGAGTTGGGAGTACTTAGCATTGTGAAAACATCACTTTCGCACAAAGAAATCTACTTCTCTAATACCGCGAAACAGTGAAAAGAGAAGGTATGAGTTTCTCAAGATTGGTAACACATGGAAACAAGGCAAAGTACACAGTGATTCATCTTCCTAAAGAAGTTACAGAGGTTGACACAGAGAATTCCCAGTATAAGTACAAGTAAATAAGAGAGACTTAGAAAACTGGTAAAACCTACATTGTTGATAGAGTTGGGAGTACTTAGCACTGTGAAAACAGCACTTTCGCAGAGCGAAATCTACTTCTCTAAGACCGGGAAACAGTGAACAGAGAATGTATGAGTTTCTCAAGATTGGTAACAGATAGAAACAAGAGAAAGTACACAATGATTCATCTACCTAGGGAAGTTATAGTGGTTTACACAGAGAATTCCCAGTATAAGTACAAGTAAATAAGAGAGACTTAGAAAACCGGTAAAACCTACATTGTTGATACAGTTGGGAGTACTTAGCATTGTGAAAACATCACTTTCGCACAAAGAAATCTACTTCTCTAATACCGCGAAACAGTGAAAAGAGAAGGTATGAGTTTCTCAAGATTGGTAACAGATAGAAACAAGAGAAAGTACACAGTCATTCATCTACCTAGAGAAGTTACAGAGGTTTATACAGAGAATTCCAAGTATAAGTACAAGAAAATAAGAGAGACCTAGAAAACTGGTAAAACTTACATTGTTGATAGAGCTAGGAGTAGTTAGCACTGTCAAAACAGCACTTTCGCAGAAAAAAATCTACTTTTCTAAGACTGGGAAACAGTGAACAGAGAATGTATGAGTTTCTGAAGATTGGTAACAGATAGAAACAATAGAAAGTACACAGTGATTCATCTACCTGGAGAAGTTACAGAGGTTTACACAGAGATTTCCAAGTATAAGTACAAGAAAATAAGACAGACTTAGAAAACTGGTAAAACCTACATTGTTGATAGAGTTAGGAGTACGTAGCACTGTGAAAACAGCACTTTCGCAGAAAGAAATCTACTTCTCTAAGACTGGGAAACAGTGAACAGAGAAGGTATCAGTTTCTAAAGATAGGTAACAGATAGAAACAATCGAATGTACACAGTGATTCATGTACTTAGAGAAGTTACAGAGGTTTACACAGAGAATTCCCAGTATAAGTACAAGTTAATAAGAGAGACTTAGAAAACTGGTAAAACCTACATTATTGATAGAGTTGGGAGTACTTAGCATTGTGAAAACATCACTTTCGCACAAAGAAATCTACTTCTCTAATACCGCGAAACAGTGAAAAGAGAAGGTATGAGTTTCTCAAGATTGCTAACACATGGAAACAAGGCAAAGTACACAGTGATTCATCTTCCTAAAGAAGTTACAGAGGTTGACACAGAGAATTCCCAGTATAAGTACAAGTAAATAAGAGAGACTTAGAAACTGGTAAAACCTACATTGTTGATAGAGTTGGGAGTACTTAGCACTGTGAAAACAGCACTTTTGCAGAGCGAAATCTACTTCTCTAAGACCGGGAAACAGTGAACAGAGAATGTATGAGTTTCTCAAGATTGGTAACACATAGACACAAGAGAAAGTACACATTGATTCACCTACCTAGAGAAGTTACAGACGTTTACACAGAGAATTCCCAGTATAAGTACAAGTAAATAAGAGAGACTTAGAAAACTGGTAAAACCTACATTGCTGATAGAGTTGGGAGTACTTAGCATTCTGAAAACATCACTTTCTCATGAAGAAATCTACTTCTCTAAGACCAGGAAACAGTGAACAGAGAATTTATGAGTTTCTCAAGATTGGTAACAGATAGAAACAAGAGAAAGTACACATTGATTCATCTACCTAGAGAAGTTACAGAGGTTTATACAAAGAATTCCAAGTATAAGTACAACAAAATAAGAGAGACTTAGAAAACTGTTAAAACCTACATTGTTGATACAGTTAGGAGTACTTAGCACTGTGAAAACAGCACTTTCGCAGAAAGAAATCTTCTTCTCTAAGACTGGGAAACAGTGAACAGAGAAAGTATCAGTTTCTCAAGATTGGTAACAGATAGAAACAACAGAAAGTACACAGTGATTCATGTACCTAGAGAAGTTACAGACGTTTACACAGAGAATTCCCCGTATAAGTACAAGAAAATAAGACAGACTTAGAAAACTGGTAAAACCTACATTGTTGATAGAGTTGGGAGTACTTAGCACTGTGAAAACAGCACTTTCGCAGACAGAAATCTACTTGTCTGAGACCGGGAAACAGTGAAAAGAGAATGTATGAGTTTCTCAAGATTGGTAACAGATAGAAACAAGAGAAAGTACACAATGACTCATCTACCTAGAGAAGTTATAGAGGTTTACACAGAGAATTCCCAGTATAAGTACAAGTAAATAAGAGAGACGTAGAAAACTGGTAAAACCTACATTGTTGATAGAGTTGGGAGTACTTAGCATTGTGAAAACATCACTTTCGCACAAAGAAATCTACTTCTCTAATACCGCGAAACAGTGAAAAGAGAAGGTATGAGTTTCTCAAGATTGGTAACACATGGAAACAAGGCAAAGTACACAGTGATTCATTTTCCTAAAGAAGTTACAGAGGTTGACACAGATAATTCCCAGTATAACTACAAGTAAATAAGAGAGACTTAGAAAACTGGTAAAACCTACATTGTTGATAGAGTTGGGAGTACTTAGCACTGTGAAAACAGCACTTTCGCAGAGCGAAATCTACTTCTCTAAGACCGGGAAACAGTGAACAGAGAATGTATGAGTTTCTCAAGATTGGTAACACATAGAAACAAGAGAAAGTACACATTGATTCACCTACCTAGAGAAGTTACAGAGGTTTATACAAAGAATTCCAAGTGTAAGTACAAGAAAATAAGAGAGACTTAGAAAACTGGTAAAACCTACATTGTTGATAGAGTTGGGAGTACTTAGCATTGTGAGAACATCACTTTCTCATAAAGAAATCTACTTCTCTAAGACCAGGAAACAGTGAACAGAGAATGTATGAGTTTCTCAAGATTGGTAACAGATAGAAACAAGAGAAAGTACACATTGATTCATCTACCTAGAGAGGTTACAGAGCTTTATACAAAGAATTCCAAGTATAAGTACAAGAAAAGAAGAGAGACTTAGAAAACTGGTAAAACCTACATTGTTGATAGAGTTAGGAGTACTTAGCACTGTGAAAACAGCACTTTAGCAGAAAGAAATCTACTTCTCTAAGACGGGAAACAGTGAACAGAGAAAGTATCAGTTTCTCAAGATTGGTAACAGATAGAAACAACAGAAAGTAAACAGTGATTCATGTACCTAGAGAAGTTACAGAGGTTTACACAGACAATTCCCAGTATAAGTACAAGAAGGTAAGAGAGACTTAGAAAACTGGTAAAACCTACATTGTTGATAGAGCTGGGAGTACTTAGCACTGTGGAAACAGCACTTTCGCAGAGAGAAATCTACTTGTCTAACACCGGGAAACAGTGAACAGAGAATGTACGAGTTTCTCAAGATTGGTAACAGATAGAAACAAGAGAAAGTACACAATGATTCATCTACCTAGAGAAGTTACAGAGGTTTACACAGACAATTCACAGTATAAGTACACGTAAATAAGAGAGACTTAGAAAACCGGTAAAACCTACATTGTTTATAGAGTTGGGAGTACTTAGCATTGTGAAAACATCACTTTCGCACAAAGAAATCTACTTCTCTAATACCGCGAAACAGTGAAAAGAGAAGGTATGAGTTTCTAAAGATTGGTAACACGTAGAAACTAGAGAAAGTACACAGTGATTCATCTTCCTAAAGAAGTTACAGAGGTTGACACAGAGAATTCCCAGTATAAGTACAAGTAAATAAGAGAGACTTAGAAAACTGGTAAAACCTACATTGTTGATAGAGTTGGGAGTACTTAGCACTGTGAAAACAGCACTTTCGCAGAGCGAAATCTACTTCGCTAAGACCGGGAAACAGTGAACAGAGAATGTATGAGTTTCTCAAGATTGGTAACACATAGAAACAAGAGAAAGTACACATTGATTCACCTACCTAGAGAAGGTACAGACGTTTACACAGAGAATTCCCAGTATAAGTACAAGTAAATTAGAGAGACTTAGAAAACTGGTAAAACCTACACTGTTGATACAGTTGGGAGTACTTAGCAGTGTGAAAACAGCACTTTCGCAGAGAGAAATATACTTGTCTAAGACCGGGAAACAGTGAACAGAGACTGTATGAGTTTCTCAAGATTGGTAACAGATAGAAACAAGAGAAAGTACACAATGATTCATCTACCTAGAGAAGTTACAGTGGTTGACACAGAGAATTCCCAGTATAAGTACAAGTAAATAAGAGAGACTAAGAAAACCGGTAAATCCTACATTGTTGATAGAGTTGGGAGTACTTAGCATTGTGAAAACATCACTTTCGCAGAAAGAAATCTACTTGTCTAAGACCGGGAAACAGTGAAAAGAGAATGTATGAGTGTCTGATGTATGGTAACAGATAGAAACAATTGAAAGTACACAGTGATTCATCTACCTAGAGAAATTACAGAGGTTTACACAGAGAATTCCAAGTATAAGTACAAGAAAGTAAGAGAGACTTAGAAAACTGGTAAACCTACATTGCTGATAGAGTTGGGAGTACTTAGCATTCTGAAAACATCACTTTCTCATGAAGAAATCTACTTCTCTAAGACCAGGAAACAGTGAACAGAGAATTTATGAGTTTCTCAAGATTGGTAACAGATAGAAACAAGAGAAAGTACACATTGATTCATCTACCTAGAGAAGTTACAGAGGTTTATACAAAGAATTCCAAGTATAAGTACAACAAAATAAGAGAGACTTAGAAAACTGGTAAAACCTACATTGTTGATAGAGTTAGGAGTACTTAGCACTGTGAAAACAGCACTTTCGCAGAAAGAAATCTACTTCTCTAAGACTGGGAAACTTTGAACAGAGAAAGTATCAGTTTCTCAAGATTGGTAACAGATAGAAACAACAGAAAGTACACAGTGATTCAGGTACCTAGAGAAGTTACAGACGTTTACACAGAGAATTCCCCGTATAAGTACAAGAAAATAAGTCAGACTTAGAAAACTGGTAAAACCTACATTGTTGATAGAGTTGGGAGTACTTAGCACTGTGAAAACAGCACTTTCGCAGAGAGAAATATACTTGTCTAAGACCGAGAAACATTGAACAGAGAATGTATGAGTTTCTCAAGATTGGTAACAGATAGAAACAAGAGAAAGTACACAATGATTCATCTACCTAGAGAAGTTATAGTGGTTTACACAGAGAATTCCCAGTATAAGTACAAGTAAATAAGAGAGACTTAGAAAACCGGTAAAACCTACATTGTTGATAGAGTTGGGAGTACTTAGCATTGTGAAAACATCACTTTCGCACAAAGAAATCTACTTCTCTAATACCGCGAAACAGTGAAAAGAGAAGGTATGAATTTCTCAAGATTGGTAACAGATAGAAACAAGAGAAAGTACACAGTGATTCATCTACCTAGAGAAGTTACAGAGGTTTACACAGAGAATTCCAAGTATAAGTACCAGAAAATAAGAGAGACTTAGAAAACTGGTAAAACTTACATTGTTGATAGAGCTAGGAGTACTTAGCACTGTCAAAACAGCACTTTCGCAGAAAGAAATCTACTTTTCTAAGACTGGGAAACAGTGAACAGAGAATGTATGAGTTTCTGAAGATTGGTAACAGATAGAAACAAGAGAAAGTACACAGTGATTCATGTACCTAGAGAAGTTACAGAGGTTTACACAGAGAATTCCCAGTATAAGGACAAGTTAATAAGAGAGACTTAGAAAACTGGTAAAAACCTACATTGTTCACAGAGTTGGGAGTATTAGCACTGTGAAAACAGCACTTTGACAGAAAGAAATCTACTTCTCTAAGACCGGGAAACAGTGAAAAGGGAATGTATGAGTTTCTCAAGATTGGTAACACAAAGAAACAAGAGAAACTACCCAGTGATTCATCTTACTAGAGAAGTTACAGAGGTTGACACAGAGAATTCCCAGTATAAGTACAAGTAAATAAGAGAGACTTAGAAAACTGGTAAAACCTACATTGTTGATAGAGTTGGGAGTACTTAGCACTGTGAAAACAGCACTTTCGCAGACAGAAATCTACTTGTCTAAGACCGGGAAACAGTGAACAGAGAATGTATGAGTTTCTCAAGATTGGTAACAGATAGAAACAAGAGAAAGTACACGATGATTCATCTACCTAGAGAAGTTATAGAGGTTTACACAGAGAATTCCCAGTATAAGTACAAGTAAATAAGAGAGACGTAGAAAACTGGTAAAACCTTCATTGTTGATAGAGTTAGGAGTACTTAGCATTGTGAAAATATCACTTTCGCACAAAGAAATCTACTTCTCAAATACCGCGAAACAGTGAAAAGAGAAGGTATGAGTTTCTCAAGATTGGTAACACATGGAAACAAGGCAAAGTACACAGTGATTCATCTTCCTAAAGAAGTTACAGAGGTTGACACAGAGAATTCCCAGTATAAGTACAAGTGAATAAGAGAGACTTAGAAAACTGGTAAAACCTACATTGTTGATAGAGTTGGGAGTACTTAGCATTGTGAGAACATCACTTTCTCATGAAGAAATCTACTTCTCTAAGACCAGGAAACAGTGAACAGAGAATGTATGAGTTTCTCAAGATTGGTAAAAGATAGAAACAAGAGAAAGTACACAGTGATTCATCTACCTAGAGACGTTACAGAGGTTTATACAAAGAATTCCAAGTATAAGTACAAGAAAAGAAGAGAGACTTAGAAAACTGGTAAAACCTACATTGTTGATAGAGTTAGGAGTACTTAGCACTGTGAAAACAGCACTTTCGCAGAAAGAAATCTACTTCTCTAAGACTGGGAAACAGTGAACAGAGAAAGTATCAGTTTCTCAAGATTGGTAACAGATAGAAACAACAGAAAGTACACAGTGATTCATGTACCTAGAGAAGTTACAGAGGTTTACACAGACAATTTCCAGTATAAGTACAAGAAGGTAACAGAGACTTAGAAAACTGGTAAAACCTACATTGTTGATAGAGCTGGGAGTACTTAGCACTGTGGAAACAGCAATTTCGCAGAGAGAAATCTACTTGTCTAACACCGGGAAACAGTGAACAGAGAAAGTATCAGTTTCTCAAGATTGGTAACAGATAGAAACAAGAGAAAGTACACAATGATTCATCTACCTAGAGAAGTTACAGAGGTTTACACAGACAATTCACAGTATAAGTACACGTAAATAAGAGAGACTTAGAAAACCGGTAAAACCTACATTGTTTATAGAGTTGGGAGTACTTAGCATTGTGAAAACATCACTTTCGCACAAAGAAATCTACTTCTCTAATACCGCGAAACAGTGAAAAGAGAAGGTATGAGTTTCTAAAGATTGGTAACACATAGAAACTAGAGAAAGTACACAGTGATTCATCTTCCTAAAAAAGCTACAGAGGTTGACACAGAGAATTTCCAGTATAAGTACAAGTAAATAAGAGAGACTTAGAAAACTGGTAAAACCTACATTGTTGATAGAGTTGGGAGTACTTAGCACTGTGAAAACAGCACTTTCGCAGAAAGAAATCTACTTCTCTAAGACCGGGAAACAGCGAAAAGTGAATGTATGAGTGTCTGATGTATGGTAACAGATAGAAACAAGAGAAAGTACACAGTGATTCATCTACCTGGAGAAGTTACAGAGGTTTACACAGAGAATTCCAAGTATAAGTATAAGAAAATAAGAGAGACTTAGAAAACTGGTAAAACCTACATTGTTGATACAGTTGGGAGTACTTAGCACTGTGAAAACAGCACTTTCGCACAAAGAAATCTACTTCTCTAAGACCGAGAAACAGTGAACAGAGAATGTATGAGTTTCTCAAGATTGGTAACAGATAGAAACAAGAGAAAGTACACAGTGATTCATCTACCTGGAAAAGTTACAGAGGTTTACACAGAGATTTCCAAGTATAAGTACAAGAAAATAAGAGAGACTTATAAAAATGGTAAAAGCTACATTGTTGATAGAGTTGGTAGTACTTAGCACTGTGAAAACAGCACTTTCGCAGAAAGAAATCTACTTCTCTAAGACCGGGAAACAGTGACCAGAGAATGTATGTCTTTCTCAAGATTGGTAACAGATAGAAACAAGGGAAAGTACACAGTGATTCATCTACCTGGAGAAGTTACAGAGGTTTACATAGACAATTCCAAGTATAAGTACCAGAAAATAAGAGAGACTTAGAAAACTGGTAAAACCTACATTGTTGATAGAGTTAGGAGTACTTAGCACTGTGAAAACAGCACTTTCGCAGAAAGAAATCTACTTCTCTAAGACTGGGAAACAGTGAACGGAGAAAGTATCAGTTTCTCAAGATTGGTAACAGATAGAAACAAAAGAAAGTACACAGTGATTCACCTACCTAGAGAAGTTACAGAGGTTTATACAAGGAATTCCAAGTATAAGTACAAGAAAATAAGACAGACTTAGAAAACTGGTAAAACCTACATTGTTGATAGAGCAGGAAGTACTTACCACTGTGAAAACAGCACTATCGCAGAAAGAAATCTACTTGTCTAAGACTGGGAAACAGTGATCAGAGAATGTATGAGTTTCTCAAAGTTGGTAACAGATAGAAACAAGAGAAAGTACACAGTGATTCATCTACCTGGAGAAGTTACAGAGGTTTACACAGAGAATTCCAAGTATAAGTACAAGAAAATAAGAGAGACTTAGAAAACTGGTAAAACCTACATTGTTGATAGAGTTGGGAGTACTCAGCACTGTGAAAACAGCACTTTCGCAGAGAGAAATCTACTTGTCTAAGACCGGGAAACATTGAACACAGAATGTATGAGTTTCTCAAGATTGGTAACAGATAGAAACAAGAGAAAGTACACAATGATTCATCTACCTAGAGAAGTTATAGAGGTTTACACAGAGAATTCCCAGTATAAGTACAAGTAAATAAGAGAGACTTAGAAAACTGGTAAAACCTACATTGTTGATAGAGTTGGGAGTACTTAGCACTGTGAAAACATCACTTTCGCACAAAGATATCTACTTCTCTAATACCGCGAAACAGTGAAAAGAGAAGGTATGAGTTTCTCAAGATTGGTAACACATGGAAACAAGACAAAGTACACAGTGATTCATCTTCCTAAAGAGGTTACAGAGGTTGACACAGAGAATTCCCAGTATAAGTACAAGTAAATAAGAGAGACTTAGAAAACTGGTAAAACCTACATTGTTGATAGAGTTGGGAGTACTTAGCACTGTGAAAACAGCACTTTCGCAGAGCGAAATCTACTTCTCTAAGACCGGGAAACAGTGAACAGAGAATGTATGAGTTTCTCAAGATTGGTAACACATAGAAACAATAGAAAGTACACATTGATTCACCTACCTAGAAAAGTTACAGAGGTTTATACAAAGAATTCCAAGTATAAGTACAAGAAAATAAGAGAGTTAGAAAACTGATAAAACCTACATTGTTGATAGAGCTTGGAGTACTTAGCACTGTGAAAACAGCACTTTCGCAGAAATAAATCTACTTCTCTAAGACCGGGAAACAGTGAACAGAGAATGTATGAGTTTCTCAAGATTGGTAACAGATAGAAACAAGAGAAAGTACACAATGATTCATCTACCTAGGGAAGTTATAGTGGTTTACACAGAGAATTCCCAGTATAAGTACAAGTAAATAAGAGAGACTTAGAAAACCGGTAAAACCTACATTGTTGATACAGTTGGGAGTACTTAGCATTGTGAAAACATCACTTTCGCACAAAGAAATCTACTTCTCTAATACCGCGAAACAGTGAAAAGAGAAGGTATGAGTTTCTCAAGATTGGTAACAGATAGAAACAAGAGAAAGTACACAGTCATTCATCTACCTAGAGAAGTTACAGAGGTTTATACAGAGAATTCCAAGTATAAGTACAAGAAAATAAGAGAGACCTAGAAAACTGGTAAAACTTACATTGTTGATAGAGCTAGGAGTAGTTAGCACTGTCAAAACAGCACTTTCCCAGAAAAAAATCTACTTTTCTAAGACTGGGAAACAGTGAACAGAGAATGTATGAGTTTCTGAAGATTGGTAACAGATAGAAACAATAGAAAGTACACAGTGATTCATCTACCTGGAGAAGTTACAGAGGTTTACACAGAGATTTCCAAGTATAAGTACAAGAAAATAAGACAGACTTAGAAAACTGGTAAAACCTACATTGTTGATAGAGTTAGGAGTACGTAGCACTGTGAAAACAGCACTTTCGCAGAAAGAAATCTACTTCTCTAAGACTGGGAAACAGTGAACAGAGAAGGTATCAGTTTCTAAAGATTGGTAACAGATAGAAACAATCGAATGTACACAGTGATTCATGTACTTAGAGAAGTTACAGAGGTTTACACAGAGAATTCCCAGTATAAGTACAAGTTAATAAGAGAGACTTAGAAAACTGGTAAAACCTACATTATTGATAGAGTTGGGAGTACTTAGCATTGTGAAAACATCACTTTCGCACAAAGAAATCTACTTCTCTAATACCGCGAAACAATGAAAAGAGAAGGTATGAGTTTCTCAAGATTGCTAACACATGGAAACAAGGCAAAGTACACAGTGATTCATTTTCCTAAAGAAATTACAGAGGTTGACACAGAAAATTCCCAGTATAAGTACAAGTAAATAAGAGAGACTTAGAAAACTGGTAAAACCTACATTGTTGATAGAGTTGGGAGTACTTAGCACTGTGAAAACAGCACTTTCGCAGAGCGAAATCTACTTCTCTAAGACCGGGAAACAGTGAACAGAGAATGTATGAGTTTCTCAAGATTGGTAACACATAGAAACAAGAGAAAGTACACATTGATTCACCTACCTAGGGAAGTTACAGAGGTTTATACAAAGAATTCCAAGTATAAGTACAAGAAAATAAAAGAGTTAGAAAACTGATAAAACCTACATTGTTGATAGAGCTTGGAGTATTTAGCACTGTGAAAACAGCACTTTCGCAGAAAGAAATCTACTTCTCTAAGACCGGGAAACAGTGAAAAGAGAATGTATGAGTATCTGATGTATGGTAACAGATAGAAACAAGAGAAAGTACTCAGTGATTCATCTACCTGGAGAAGTTACAGAGGTTTACACAGAGAATTCCAAGTATAAGTACAAGAAAATAAGAGAGACTTAGAAAACTGGTAAAACCTACATTGTTGATAGAGTTAAGAGTAATTAGCACTGTGAAAACAGCACTTTCGCAGAAAGAAATCTACTTCTCTAAAACTGGGAAACAGTGAACAGAGAAAGTATCAGTTTATAAAGATTGGTAACAGATAGAAACAACAGAAAGTACACAGTGATTCATGTACCTAGAGAAGTTACAGAGGTATACAGAGAGAATTCCCAGTGTAAGTACACGTAAATAAGAGAGACTTAGAAAACCGGTAAAACCTACATTGTTTATAGAGTTGGGAGTACTTAGCATTGTGAAAACATCACTTTCGCACAAAGAAATCTACTTCTCTAATACCGCGAAACAGTGAAAAGAGAAGGTATGAGTTTCTCAAGATTGGTAACACATAGAAACAAGAGAAAGTACACAGTGATTCATCTACCTAGAGAAGTTACAGAGGTTTACGCAGAGAATTCCTAGTATAAGTAAAAGAAAATAAGAGAGACTTAGAAAACTGGTAAAACCTACATTGTTGATAGAGGTAGGAGTACTTAGCACTGTGGAAACAGCACTTTCAGAGAGAGAAATCTACTTGTCTAAGACCGGGAAACAGTGAACAGAGAATGTACGACTTTCTGAAAATTGGTAACAGATAGAAACAAGAGAAAGTACACAGTGATTCATCTACCTGGAGAAGTTATAGAGGTTTACACAGAGAATTCCCAGTATAAGTACAAGTAAATAAGAGAGACTTAGAAAACTGGTAAAACCTACATTGTTGATACAGTTGGGAGTACTTAGCATTTTGAAAACATCACTTTCGCACAAAGAAATCTACTTCTCTAAGACTGGGAAACAGTGAACAGAGAAAGTATCAGTTTCTCAAGATTGGTAACAGATAGAAACAACAGAAAGTACACAGTGATTCATGTACCTAGAGAAGTTACAGACGTTTACACAGAGAATTCCCAGTATAAGTACAAGAAAATAAGACAGACTTAGAAACCTGGTAAAACCTACATTGTTGATAGAATTGGGAGTACTTAGCACTGTGAAAACAGCACTTTCGCAGAGAGAAATATACCTGTCTAAGACCGGAAACATTGAACAGAGAATGTATGAGTTTCTCAAGATTGGTAACAGACAGAAACAAGAGAAAGTACACAATGATTCATCTACCTAGAGAAGTTATAGAGGTTTACACAGAGAATTCCCAGTATAAGTACAAGTAAGTAAGAGAGACTTAAAAAACTGGTAAAACTTACATTGTTGATAGAGTTGGGAGTACTTAGCATTGTGAAAACATCACTTTCGCACACACAAATCTACTTCTCCAATACCGCGAAACAGTGAAAAGAGAAGGTATGAGTTCCTCAAGATTGGTAACACATGGAAACAAGACAAAGTACACAGTGATTCATCTTCCTAAAGAAGTTACAGAGGTTGACACAGAGAATTCCCAGTATAAGTACAAGTAAATAAGAGAGACTTAGAAAACTGGTAAAACCTACATTGTTGATAGAGTTGGGAGTACTTAGCACTGGGAGAACAGCACTTTCGCAGAGCGAAATCTACTTATCTAAGACCGGGAAACAGTGAACAGAGAATGTACGAGTTTCTCAAGATTGGTAAAACATAGAAACAAGAGAAAGTACACATTGATTCACCTACCTAGAGAAGTTACAGAGGTTTATACAAAGAATTCCAAGTATAAGTACAAGAAAATAAGAGAGTTAGAAAACTGATAAAACCTACATTGTTGATAGAGCTTGGAGTACTTAGCACTGTGAAAACAGCACTTTCGCAGAAAGAAATCTACTTCTCTAAGACCGGGAAACAGTGAAAAGAGAATGTATGAGTTTCTCAAGATTGGTAACAGATAGAAACAAGAGAAAGTACACAATGATTCATCTACCTAGAGAAGTTATAGAGGTTTACACAGAAAATTCCCAGTATAAGTACAAGTAAATAAGAGAGACGTAGAAAACTGGTAAATCCTACATTGTTGATAGAGTTGGGAGTACTTAGCATTGTGAAAACATCACTTTCGCACAAAGAAATCTACTTCTCTAATACCGCGAAACAGTGAAAAGAGAAGGTATGAGTTTCTCAAGATTGGTAACACATGGAAACAAGGCAAAGTACACAGTGATTCATCTTCCTAAAGAAGTTACAGAGGTTGACACAGAGAATTCCCAGTATAAGTACAAGTAAATAAGAGAGACTTAGAAAACTGGTAAAACCTACATTGTTGATAGAGTTGGGAGTACTTAGCACTGTGAAAACAGCACTTTCGCAGAGCGAAATCTACTTCTCTAAGACCGGGAAACAGTGAACAGAGAATGTATGAGTTTCTCAAGATTGGTAACAGATAGAAACAAGAGAAAGTACACAATGATTCATCTACCTAGGAAGTTATAGTGGTTTACACAGAGAATTCCAGTATAAGTACAAGTAAATAAGAGAGACTTAGAAAACCGGTAAAACCTACATTGTTGATACAGTTGGGAGTACTTAGCATTGTGAAAACATCACTTTCGCACAAAGAAATCTACTTCTCTAATACCGCGAAACAGTGAAAAGAGAAGGTATGAGTTTCTCAAGATTGGTAACAGATAGAAACAAGAG
>CM053153.1:98521314-98537140 GCA_028571685.1 Heterohyrax brucei | reverse complement strand
GGTAAGGGTTAGGGTTAGGGTTAGGGTTAGGGTTAGGGTTAGGGTTAGGGTTAGGGTTAGGGTTAGGGTTAGGGTTAGGGTAAGGTTTAGGGTTAGGGTAAAGGTTAGGGTTAGGGTTAGGGTTAGGGTTAGGGTTAGGGTTAGGGTTAGGGTTAGGGTTAGGGTTAGGGTTAGGGTTAGGGTTAGGGTTAGGGTTAGGGTTAGGGTTAGGGTTAGGGTTAGGGTTAGGGTTAGGGTTAGGGTTAGGGTTAGGGTTAGGGTTAGGGTTAGGGTTAGGGTTAGGGTTAGGGTTAGGGTTAGGGTTAGGGTTAGGTTTAGGGTTAGGGTTAGGGTTAGGGTGTGGGTTAGGGTTAGGGTGTGGGTTAGGGTTAGGGTTAGGGTTAGGGTTAGGGTTAGGGTTAGGGTTAGGGTTAGGGTTAGGGTTAGGGTTAGGGTTAGGGTGAGGGTTAGGGTTAGGGTTAGGTTTAGGGTTAGGGTTAGGGTTAGGGTTAGGGTTAGGGTTAGGGTTAGGGTTAGGGTTAGGGTTAGGGTTAGGGTTAGGGTTAGGGTTAGGGTTAGCTTTAGGGTCAGGGTTAGGGTTAGGGTTAGGGTTAGGGTTAGGGTTAGGGTTAGGGTTAGGGTTAGGGTAGGGTTAGGGTTAGGGTTAGGGTTAGGGTTAGGGTTAGGGTTAGGGTTAGGGTTAGGGTTAGGGTTAGGGTTAGGGTTAGGGTTAGGGTTAGGGTTAGGGTTAGGGTTAGGGTAACTTTTCTAGCTAGATGAATCAGTGTTTACTTTCTCTTGTTTCTACCTGTTACCAATCTTCAGAATCTCATACATTCTCTGTTCACTGTTTCCCGGTCTTAGACAAGTAGATTTCTCTCTGCGAAAGTGCTGTTTTCACAGTGCTAAGTACTCCCAACTCTATCAACAATGTAGGTTTTACCAGTTTTCTAAGTCTCTCTTATTTTCTTGTACTTATACTTGGAATTCTTTGTATAAACCTCTGTAACTTCTCTAGGTAGATGAATCACTGTGTACTTTCTCTTGTTTCTATCTGTTACCAATCTTGAGAAACTGATACATTCTCTGTTCACTGTTTCCCGGTCGTAGAGAAGTAGATTTCTTTCTGGGAAAGTGCTGTTTTCACAGTGCTAAGTACTCCCAACTCTATCAACAATGTAGGTTTTACCTAGCTTTCTAAGTCTCTCTTATTTTCTTGTACTTATACTTGAAATTCCCTGTGTAGGGTTAGGGTTAGGGTTAGGGTTAGGGTTAGGGTTAGGGTTAGGGTTAGGGTTAGGGTTAGGGTTAGGGTTAGGGTTAGGGTTAGGGTTAGGGTTAGGGTTAGGGTTAGGGTTAGGGTTAGGGTTAGGGATAGGGTTAGGGTAACTTCTCTAGCTAGATTAATCAGTGTTTACTTTCTCTTGTTTCTACCTGTTACCAATCTTGAGAAACTCATACATTCTCTGTTCACTGTTTCCCGGTCTTACAGAAGTAGATTTCGCTCTGCGAAAGTGCTGTTTTCACAGTGCTAAGTACTCCTAACTCTATCAACAATGTAGGTTTTACCAGTTTTCTAAGTCTCTCTTATTTTCTTGTACTTATACTTGGAATTCTCTGTGTAAACCTCTGTAACTTCTCCAGGTAGATGAATCACTGTGTACTTTCTCTTGTTTCTATCTGTTACCAATCTTGAGAAACTGATACTTTCTCTGTTCACTGTTTCCCAGTCTTAGAGAAGTAGATTTCTTTCTGTGAAAGTGCTGTTTTCACAGTGCTAAGTACTCCTAACTCTATCAACAATGTAGGTTTTACCAGTTTTCTAAGTCTCTCTTATTTTCTTGTACTTATACTTGGAATTCTCTGTGTAAACCTCTGTAACTTCTCCAGGTAGATGAATCACTGTGTACTTTCTCCTGTTTCTGTCTGTTACCAATCTTGAGAAACTCATACATTCTCTGTTCCCTGTTTCCCAGTCTTAGAAAAGTAGATTTCTTTCTGCGAAAGTGCTGTTTTGACAGTGCTAAGTACTCCTACCTCTATCAACAATGTAAGTTTTACCAATTCTCTAAGTCTCTCTTATTTTCTTGTACTTATACTTGGAATTCTCTGTCTAAACCTCTGTAACTTCTCTAGGTAGATGAATCACTGTGTACTTTCTCTTGTTTCTATCTGTTACCAATCTTGAGAAACTCATACATTCTCTGTTCACTGTTTCCTGGTCTTAGAGAAGTAGATTTCTTCATGAGAAAGTGATGTTTTCACAATGCTAAGTACTCCCAACTCTATCAACAATGTAGGTTTTACCAGTTTTCTACGTCTCTCTTATTTACTTGTACTTATACTGGGAATTCTCTGTGTAAACCTCTTTAACTTCTCTAGGTACATGAATCACTGTGTACTTTCTGTTGTTTCTATCTGTTACCTATCTTTAGAAACTGATACTTTCTCTGTTCACTGTTTCCCAGTCTTAGAGAATTACATTTCTTTCTGCGAAAGTGCTGTTTTCACAGTGCTAAGTACTCCTAACTCTATCAACAATGTAGGTTTTACCAGTTTTCTAAGTCTCTCTTATTTTCTTGTACTTATACTGGGAATTGTCTGTGTAAACCTCTGTAACTTCTCCAGGTAGATGAATCACTGTGTACTTTCCCTTGTTTCTATCTGTTACCAATCTTGAGAAAGTGATACATTCTCTGTTCACTGTTTCCCCGTCTTAGAGAAGTAGATTTCTTTCTGCGAAAGTGCTGTTTTCACAGTGCTAAGTACTACCAACTCTATCAACAATGTAGGTTTTACCATTTTTCTAAGTCTCTCTTATTTTCTTGTACTTATACTTGGAAATCTCTGTGTAAACCTCTGTAACTTTTCCAGGTAGATGAATCACTGTGTACTTTCTCTTGTTTCTATCTGTTACCAATCTTGAGAAACTCATACATTCTCTGTTCACTGTTTCTCGGTCTTAGAGAAGTAGATTTCTTTCTGCGAAAGTGCTGTTTTCACAGTGCTAAGTACTCCCAACTCTATCAACAATGTAGGTTTTACCAGTTTTTTAAGTCTCTCTTATATACTTGTACTTATACTGCGAATTCTCTGTGTCAACCACTGTAACTTCTCTAGGAAGATGAATCACTGTGTACTTTCTCTAGTTTCTATGTGTTACCAATCTTTAGAAACTCATACCTTCTCTTTTCACTGTTTCGCGGTATTTGAGAAGTAGATTTCTTTGTGCGAAAGTGTTGTTTTCACAATGCTAAGTACTCCCAACTGTATAAACAATGTAGGTTTTACCGGTTTTCTAAGTCTCTCTTATTTAGGTGTACTTATACTGTGAATTGTCTGTGTAAACCTCTGTAACTTCTCTAGGTAGATGAATCATTGTGTACTTTCTCTTGTTTCTATCTGTTACCAATCTTGAGAAACTCGTACATTCTCTGTTCACTGTTTCTCGGTCCTAGACAAGTAGATTTCTCTCTGCGAAAGTGCTGTTTCCACAGTGCTAAGTACTCCCAGCTCTATCACCAATGTAGGTTTTACCAGTTTTCTAAGTCTCTCTTACCTTCTTGTACTTATACTGGGAATTGTCTGTGTAAACCTCTGTAACCTCTCTAGGTACATGAATCACTGTGTACTTTCTGTTGATTCTATCTGTTACCAATCTTGAGAAACTGATACTTTTTCTGTTCACTGTTTCCCAGTCTTAGAGAAGTACATTTCTTTCTGCTAAAGTGCTGTTTTCACAGTGCTAAGTACTGCTAACTCTATCAACAATGTAGGTTTTACCATTTTCTAAGTCTCTCTTATTTTCTTGTACTTATACTTGGAATTCTTTGTATATACCTCTGTAACTTCTCTAGGTAGATGAATCAATGTGTACTTTCTCTTGTTTCTATCTGTTACCAATCTTTAGAAACTCATACATTCTCTGTTCACTGTTTCCTGATCTTAGAGAAGTAGACTTCTTCATGAGAAAGTGATGTTTTCACAATGCTAAGTACTCCCAACTCTATCAACAATGTAGGTTTTACCAGTTTTCCAAGTCTCTCTTATTTTCTTGTACTTATACTTGGAATTCTCTGTGTAAACCTCTGTAACTTCTCCAGGTAGATGAATCACTGTGTACTTTCTCTTGTTTCTATCTGTTACCAATCTTGAGAAACTCATACATTCTCTGTTCACTATTTCTCGGTCTTACAGAAGTAGATTTCTTTGTGCGAAAGTGCTGTTTTCACAGTGCTAAGTACTCCCAACTCTATCAACAATGTAGGTTTTACCAGTTTAATAAGTCTCTCTTATTTTCTTGTACTTATACTGGGAATTCTCTGTGTAAACGTCTGTAACTTCTCTAGGTGGATGAATCACTGAGTACTTTCTCTTGTTTCTATCTTTTACCAATCTTGAGAAACTCATACGTTCTCTGTTTACTGTTTCCCGGTCTTAGACTAGTAGATTTCTCTCTGCGAAAGTGCTGTTTTCACAGTACTAAGTACTCCCAACTCTATCAACAATGTAGGTTTAACCAGTTTTCGAAGTCTCTCTTATTTTCTTGTACTTATAATTGGAATTCTCTGTGTAAACCTCTGTAACGTCTCTAGGTAGATGAATCACTGTGTACTTTCTCTTGTTTCTATGTGTTACCAATCTTGAGAAACTCATACATTGTCCTTTCACTGTTTCGCGGTATTAGAGAAGTAGATTTCTTTGTGCGAAAGTGCTGTTTTCACAGTGCTAAGTACTCCCAACTCTATCAACAATGTAGGTTTTACCAGTTTTCTAAGTCTCTCTTATTTACTAGTACTTATACTGGGAATTCTCTGTGTAAACCTCTATAACTTCTCTAGGTAGATGAATCATTGTGTACTTTCTCTTGTTTCTATCTGTTACCAATCTTGAGAAACTCATACATTCTCTGTTCACTGTTTCCCGGTCTTAGACAACTAGATTTCTCTCTGCGAAAGTGCTGTTTTCACAGTGCTAAGTACTCCCAACTCTATCAACAATGTAGGTTTTACCAGTTTTCTAAGTCTCTCTTATTTTCTTGTACTTATACTGGGAATTCTCTGTGTAAACGTCTGTAACTTCTCTAGGTGGATGAATCACTGTGTACTTTCTCTTGTTTCTATCTGTTACCAATCTTGAGAAACTCATACATTATCTGTTCACTGTTTCCCGGTCTTAGAGAGGTAGATTTCTTTCTGCGAAAGTGCTGTTTTCACAGTGCTAAGTACTCCAAGCTCTATCAACAATGTAGGTTTTATCAGTTTTCTAAGTCTCTCTTACTTTCTTGTACTTATACTTGGAATTCTCTGTGTAAACCTCTGTAACTTCTCCAGGTAGATGAATCACTGTGTAGTTTCTCTTGTTTCTATCTGTTACCATACATCAGACACTCATACATTCTCTTTTCACTGTTTCCCGGTCTTAGAGAAGTAGATTTCTTTCTGCGAAAGTGCTGTTTTCAGAGTGCTAAGTACTCCCAACTCTATCAACAATGTAGGTTTTACCAGTTTTCTAAGTCTCTCTTATTTTCTTGTACTTATACTTGGAATTCTCTGTGTAAACCTCTGTAACTTCTCCAGGTAGATGAATCACTGTGTACTTTCTCTTGTTTCTATCTGTTACCAATCTTGAGAAACTCATACATTCTCTGTTCACTGTTTCTCGGTCTTACAGAAGTAGATTTCTTTGTGCGAAAGTGCTGTTTTCACAGTGCTAAGTACTCCCAACTCTATCAACAATGTAGGTTTTACCAGTTTTCTACTTCTCTCTTATTTTCTTGTACTTATATTGGGAATTCTCTGTGTAAACGTCTGTAACTTCTCTAGGTGGATGAATCACTGTGTACTTTCTCTTGTTTCTATCTTTTACCAATCTTGAGAAACTCATACGTTCTCTGTTTACTGTTTCCCGGTCTTAGACAAGTAGATTTCTCTCTGCGAAAGTGCTGTTTTCACAGTACTAAGTACTCCCAACTCTATCAACAATGTAGGTTTAACCAGTTTTCGAAGTCTCTCTTATTTTCTTCTACTTATACTTGGAATTCTCTGTGTAAACCTCTGTAACGTCTCTAGGTAGATGAATCACTGTGTACTTTCTCTTGTTTCTATGTGTTACCAATCTTGAGAAACTCATACATTGTCTTTTCACTGTTTCGCGGTATTAGAGAAGTAGATTTCTTTGTGCGAAAGTGCTGTTTTCACAGTGCTAAGTACTCCCAACTCTATCAACAATGTAGGTTTTACCAGTTTTCTAAGTCTCTCTTATTTACTTGTACTTATACTGGGAATTCTCTGTGTAAACCTCTATAACTTCTCTAGGTAGATGATTCATTGTGTACTTTCTCTTGTTTCTATCTGTTACAAATCTTGAGAAACTCGTACATTCTCTGTTCACTGTTTCCCGGTCTTAGACAAGTAGATTTCTCTCTGTGAAAGTGCTGTTTCCACAGTGCTAAGTACTCCCAGCTCTATCAACAATGTAGGTTTTACCAGTTTTCTAGTCTCTCTTACCTTCTTGTACTTATACTGGGAATTCTCTGTGTAAACCTCTGTAACTTCTCCAGGTAGATGAATCACTGTGTACTTTCTCTTGTTTCTATCTGTTACCAATCTTGAGAAACTCATACATTCTCTGTTCACTGTTTCTCGGTCTTACAGAAGTAGATTTCTTTGTGCGAAAGTGCTGTTTTCACAGTGCTAAGTACTCCCAACTCTATCAACAATGTAGGTTTTACCAGTTTTCTAAGTCTCTCTTATTTTCTTGTACTTATACTGGGAATTCTCTGTGTAAACGTCTGTAACTTCTCTAGGTGGATGAATCACTGTGTACTTTCTCTTGTTTCTATCTTTTACCAATCTTGAGAAACTCGTACACTCTGTTCACTGTTTCCCGGTCTTAGACAAGTAGATTTCTCTCTGCGAAAGTGCTGTTTTCACAGTACTAAGTACTCCCAACTCTATCAACAATGTAGGTTTAACCAGTTTTCGAAGTCTCTCTTATTTTCTTCTACTTATACTTGGAATTCTCTGTGTAAACCTCTGTAACGTCTCTAGGTAGATGAATCACTGTGTACTTTCTCTTGTTTCTATGTGTTACCAATCTTGAGAAACTCATACATTGTCTTTTCACTGTTTCGCGGTATTAGAGAAGTAGATTTCTTTGTGCGAAAGTGCTGTTTTCACAGTGCTAAGTACTCCCAACTCTATCAATACTGTAGGTTTTACCAGTTTTCTAAGTCTCTCTTATTTACTTGTACTTATACTGGGAATTCTCTGTGTAAACCTCTATAACTTCTCTAGGTAGATGAATCATTGTGTACTTTCTCTTGTTTCTATCTGTTACAAATCTTGAGAAACTCGTACATTCTCTGTTCACTGTTTCCCGGTCTTAGACAAGTAGATTTCTCTCTGTGAAAGTGCTGTTTCCACAGTGCTAAGTACTGCCAGCCCTATCAACAATGTAGGTTTTACCAGTTTTCTAGTCTCTCTTGCCTTTTTGTACTTATACTGGGAATTCTCTGTGTAAACGTCTGTAACTTCTCTAGGTACATGAATCACTGTGTACTTTCTGTTGTTTCTATCTGTTACCAATCTTGAGAAAGTCATACATTATCTTTTCACTGTTTCGCGGTATTAGAGAAGTAGATTTCTTTGTGCGAAAGTGCTGTTTTCACAGTGCTAAGTTCTCTCAACTCAGTCAACAATGTAGGTTTTACCTGTTTTCTAAGTCTCTTTTATTTTCTTGTACTTATACTAGGAATTCTCTGTGTAAACCTTTGTAACTTCTCTAGCTAGATGAATCACTGTGTACTTTCTCTTGTTTCTATCTGTTATCAATCTTGAGAAACTCTTACATTCTCTGTTCACTGTTTCCCGGTCGTAGAGAAGTAGATTTCTTTCTGGGAAAGTGCTGTTTTCACAGTGCTAAGTACTCCCAACTCTATCAACAATGTAGGTTTTACCTAGCTTTCTAAGTCTCTCTTATTTTCTTGTACTTATACTTGAAATTCCCTGTGTATGGGTAGGGGTAGGGGTAGGGGTCGGGGTCGGGGTAGGGGTAGGGGTAGGGCTAGGGTTAGGGTTAGGGTTAGGGTTAGGGTTAGGGTTAGGGTTAGGGTTAGGGTTAGAGTTAGGGTTAGAGTTAGGGTTAGGGTTAGGGTTAGCGTTAGGGTTAGGGTTAGGGTTAGGGTTAGGGTTAGGGTTAGGGTTAGGGTTAGGGTTAGGGTTAGGGTTAGGGTTAGGGTTAGGGTTAGGGTTAGGGTTAGGGTTAGGGTTAGGGTTAGGGTTAGGGTTAGGGTTAGGGTTAGGGTTAGGGTTAGGGTTAGGGTTAGGGTTAGGGTTAGGGTTAGGGTTAGGGTTAGGGTTAGGGTTAGGGTTAGGGTTAGGGTTAGGGTTAGGGTTAGGGTTAGGGTTAGGGTTAGGGTTAGGGTTAGGGTTAGGGTTAGGGTTAGGGTTAGGGTTAGGGTTAGGGTTAGGGTTAGGGTTAGGGTTAGGGTTAGGGTTAGGGTTAGGGTTAGGGTTAGGGTTAGGGTTAGGGTTAGGGTTAGGGTTAGGGTTAGGGTTAGGGTTAGGGTTAGGGTTAGGGTTAGGGTTAGGTTTAGGGTTAGGGTTAGGGTTAGGGTTAGGGTTAGGGTTAGGGTTAGGGTTAGGGTTAGGGTTAGGGTTAGGGTTAGGGTTAGGGTTAGGGTTAGGGTTAGGGTAACTTCTCTAGCTAGATGAATCAGTGTTTACTTTCTCTTGTTTCTACCTGTTACCAATCTTGAGAAACACATACATTCTCTGTTCACTGTTTCCCGGTCTTACAGAAGTAGATTTCGCCCTGCGAAAGTGCTGTTTTCACAGTGCTAAGTACTCCTAACTCTATCAACAATGTAGGTTTTACCAGTTTTCTAAGTCTCTCTTATTTTCTTGTACTTATACTGGGAATTCTCTGTGTAAACCTCTGTAACTTCTCCAGGTAGATGAATCACTGTGTACTTTCTCTTGTTTCTATCTGTTACCAATCTTGAGAAACTTATACTTTCTCTGTTCACTGTTTCCCAGTCTTAGAGAAGTAGATTTCTTTCTGTGACAGTGCTGTTTTCACAGTGCTAAGTACTCCTAACTCTATCAACAATGTAGGTTTTACCAGTTTTCTAAGTCTCTCTTATTTTCTTGTACTTATACTTGGAATTCTCTGTGTAAACCTCTGTAACTTCTCCAGGTAGATGAATCACTGTGTACTTTCTCTTGTTTCTATCTGTTACCAATCTTGAGAAACTCATACATTCTCTGTTCCCTGTTTCCCAGTCTTAGAAAAGTAGATTTCTTTCTGCGAAAGTGCTGTTTTGACAGTGCTAAGTACTCCTACCTCTATCAACAATGTAAGTTTTACCAATTCTCTAAGTCTCTCTTATTTTCTTGTACTTATACTTGGAATTCTCTGTCTAAACCTCTGTAACTTCTCTAGGTAGATGAATCACTGTGTACTTTCTCTTGTTTCTATCTGTTACCAATCTTGAGAAACTCATACATTCTCTGTTCACTGTTTCCTGGTCTTAGAGAAGTAGATTTCTTCATGAGAAAGTGATGTTTTCACAATGCTAAGTACTCCCAACTCTATCAACAATGTAGGTTTTACCAGTTTTCTAAGTCTCTCTTATTTACTTGTACTTATACTGGGAATTCTCTGTGTAAACCTCTTTAACTTCTCTAGGTACATGAATCACTGTGTACTTTCTGTTGTTTCTATCTGTTACCTATCTTTAGAAACTGATACTTTCTCTGTTCACTGTTTCCCAGTCTTAGAGAATTACATTTCTTTCTGCGAAAGTGCTGTTTTCACAGTGCTAAGTACTCCTAACTCTATCAACAATGTAGGTTTTACCAGTTTTCTAAGTCTCTCGTATTTTCTTGTACTTATACTGGGAATTGTCTGTGTAAACCTCTGTAACTTCTCCAGGTAGATGAATCACTGTGTACTTTCCCTTGTTTCTATCTGTTACCAATCTTGAGAAAGTGATACATTCTCTGTTCACTGTTTCCCCGTCTTAGAGAAGTAGATTTCTTTCTGCGAAAGTGCTGTTTTCACAGTGCTAAGTACTACCAACTCTATCAACAATGTAGGTTTTACCATTTTTCTAAGTCTCTCTTATTTTCTTGTACTTATACTTGGAAATCTCTGTGTAAACCTCTGTAACTTTTCCAGGTAGATGAATCACTGTGTACTTTCTCTTGTTTCTATCTGTTACCAATCTTGAGAAACTCATACATTCTCTGTTCACTGTTTCTCGGTCTTAGAGAAGTAGATTTCTTTCTGCGAAAGTGCTGTTTTCACAGTGCTATGTACTCCCAACTCTATCAACAGTGTAGCTTTTACCAGTTTTCTAAGTCTCTTTTATTTACTTGTACTTATTCTGGGAATTCTCTGTGTCAACCTCTGTAACTTCTCTAGGAAGATGAATCACTGTGTACTTTCTCTTGTTTCTATGTGTTACCAATCTTGAGAAACTCATACCTTCTCTTTTCACTGTTTCGCGGTATTAGAGAAGTAGATTTCCTTGTGCGAAAGTGTTGTTTTCACAATGCTAAGTCCTCCCAACTCTATCAACAATGTAGATTTTACCAGTTTTCTAAGTCTCTCTTATTTAATTGTACTTATACTGAGAATTCCCTGTGTAAATCACTATAACTTCTCTAGGTAGATGAATCATTGTGTACTTTCTCTTGTTTCTGTCTTTTACCAATCTTGAGAAACTCATACATTCTCTTTTCAATGTTTCCCGGTCTTAGACAAGTATATTTCTCTCTGCGAAAGTGCTCTTTTCACAGTGCTAAATACTCCCAACTCTATCAACAATGTAGGTTTTACCAGTTTTCTAAGTCTCTCTTATTTTCTTGTACTTATACTTGGAATTCTCTCTGTAAACCTCTGTAACTTTTCTCAGGTAGATGAATCACTGTGTACTTTCTCTTGTTTCTATCTGTTACCAATCTTGAGAAACTCATACATTCTCTGCTCAATGTTTCCCGGTCTTAGACAAGTATATTTCTCTCTGCGAAAGTGCTGTTTTCACAGTGCTAAGTACTCCCAACTCTATCAACAATGTAGGTTTTACCAGTTTTCTAAGTCTCTCTTATTTTCTTGTTCTTATACAGGGAATTCTCTGTGTAAACGTCTGTAACTTCTCTAGGTAGATGAATCACTGTGTACTTTCTCTTGTTTCTATCTGTTACCAATCTTGAGAAACTCATACCTTCTCTTTTCACTGTTTCGCGGTATTAGAGAAGTAGATTTCATTGTGCGAAAGTGATCTCTTCACAATGCTAAGTACTCCCAACTCTATCAGCAATGTAGGTTTTACCGGTTTTCTATGTTTCTCTTATTTACTTGTACTTATACTGGGAATTCTCTGTGTAAACCACTATAACTTCTCCAGGTAGATGAATCATTGTGTACTTTCTCTTGTTTCTATCTGTTACCAATCTTGAGAAACTCATACATTATCTGTTCACTGTTTCCCGGTCTTAGAGAGGTAGATTTCTTTCTGCGAAAGTGCTGTTTTCCCAGTGCTAACTACTCCAAGCTCTATCAACAATGTAGGTTTTATCAGTTTTCTAAGTCTCTCTTACTTTCTTGTACTTATACTTGGAATTCTCTGTGTAAACCTCTGTAACTTCTCCAGGTAGATGAATCACTGTGTAGTTTCTCTTGTTTCTATCTGTTACCATACATCAGACACTCATACATTCTCTTTTCACTGTTTCCCGGTCTTAGAGAAGTAGATTTCTTTCTGCGAAAGTGCTGTTTTCAGAGTGCTAAGTACTCCCAACTCTATCAACAATGTAGGTTTTACCAGTTTTCTAAGTCTCTCTTATTTTCTTGTACTTATACTTGGAATTCTCTGTGTAAACCTCTGTAACTTCTCCAGGTAGATGAATCACTGTGTACTTTCTCTTGTTTCTATCTGTTACCAATCTTGAGAAACTCATACATTCTCTGTTCACTGTTTCTCGGTCTTACAGAAGTAGATTTCTTTGTGCGAAAGTGCTGTTTTCACAGTGCTAAGTACTCCCAACTCTATCAACAATGTAGCTTTTACCAGTTTTCTAAGTCTCTCTTATTTTCTTGTACTTATACTGGGAATTCTCTGTGTAAACGTCTGTAACTTCTCTAGGTGGATGAATCACTGTGTACTTTCTCTTGTTTCTATCTTTTACCAATCTTGAGAAACTCATACGTTCTCTGTTTACTGTTTCCCGGTCTTAGACAAGTAGATTTCTCTCTGCGAAAGTGCTGTTTTCACAGTACTAAGTACTCCCAACTCTATCAACAATGTAGGTTTAACCAGTTTTCGAAGTCTCTCTTATTTTCTTCTACTTATACTTGGAATTCTCTGTGTAAACCTCTGTAACGTCTCTAGGTAGATGAATCACTGTGTACTTTCTCTTGTTTCTATGTGTTACCAATCTTGAGAAACTCATACATTGTCTTTTCACTGTTTCGCGGTATTAGAGAAGTAGATTTCTTTGTGCGAAAGTGCTGTTTTCACAGTGCTAAGTACTCCCAACTCTATCAATACTGTAGGTTTTACCAGTTTTCTAAGTCTCTCTTATTTACTTGTACTTATACTGGGAATTCTCTGTGTAAACCTCTATAACTTCTCTAGGTAGATGAATCATTGTGTACTTTCTCTTGTTTCTATCTGTTACAAATCTTGAGAAACTCGTACATTCTCTGTTCACTGTTTCCCGGTCTTAGACAAGTAGATTTCTCTCTGTGAAAGTGCTGTTTCCACAGTGCTAAGTACTGCCAGCCCTATCAACAATGTAGGTTTTACCAGTTTTCTAGTCTCTCTTGCCTTTTTGTACTTATACTGGGAATTCTCTGTGTAAACGTCTGTAACTTCTCTAGGTACATGAATCACTGTGTACTTTCTGTTGTTTCTATCTGTTACCAATCTTGAGAAAGTCATACATTATCTTTTCACTGTTTCGCGGTATTAGAGAAGTAGATTTCTTTGTGCGAAAGTGCTGTTTTCACAGTGCTAAGTTCTCTCAACTCAGTCAACAATGTAGGTTTTACCTGTTTTCTAAGTCTCTTTTATTTTCTTGTACTTATACTAGGAATTCTCTGTGTAAACCTTTGTAACTTCTCTAGCTAGATGAATCACTGTGTACTTTCTCTTGTTTCTATCTGTTATCAATCTTGAGAAACTCTTACATTCTCTGTTCACTGTTTCCCGGTCGTAGAGAAGTAGATTTCTTTCTGGGAAAGTGCTGTTTTCACAGTGCTAAGTACTCCCAACTCTATCAACAATGTAGGTTTTACCTAGCTTTCTAAGTCTCTCTTATTTTCTTGTACTTATACTTGAAATTCCCTGTGTAGGGGTAGGGGTAGGGGTAGGGGTCGGGGTCGGGGTAGGGGTAGGGGTAGGGCTAGGGTTAGGGTTAGGGTTAGGGTTAGGGTTAGGGTTAGGGTTAGGGTTAGGGTTAGGGTTAGAGTTAGGGTTAGGGTTAGGGTTAGCGTTAGGGTTAGGGTTAGGGTTAGGGTTAGGGTTAGGGTTAGGGTTAGGGTTAGGGTTAGGGTTAGGGTTAGGGTTAGGGTTAGGGTTAGGGTTTGGGTTAGGGTTAGGGTTAGGGTTAGGGTTAGGGTTTGGGTTAGGGTTAGGGTTAGGGTTAGGGTTAGGGTTAGGGTTAGGGTTAGGGTTAGGGTTAGGGTTAGGGTTAGGGTTAGGGTAAGGGTTAGGGTTAGGGTTAGGGTTAGGGTTAGGGTTAGGGTTAGGGTTAGGGTTAGGGTTAGGGTAAGGGTTAGGGTTAGGGTAAGGGTTAGGGTTAGGGTTAGGGTTAGGGTTAGGGTTAGGGTTAGGGTTAGGGTTAGGGTTAGGGTTAGGGTTAGGGTTAGGGTTAGGGTTAGGGTTAGGGTTAGGGTTAGGGTTAGGGTTAGGGTTAGGGTTAGGGTTAGGGTTAGGGTTAGGGTTAGGGTTAGGGTTAGGGTTATGGTTAGGGTTAG
Organism: Heterohyrax brucei; assembly: GCA_028571685.1. NCBI lineage: Eukaryota > Metazoa > Chordata > Mammalia > Hyracoidea > Procaviidae > Heterohyrax > Heterohyrax brucei. Next base: position 98,523,172 of record CM053153.1, on the reverse strand, counting down.
GGTTAGGGTTAGGGTTAGGGTTAGGGTTAGGGTTAGGGTTAGGGTTAGGGTTAGGGTTAGGGTTAGGGTTAGGGTTAGGGTTAGGGTTAGGGTTAGGGTTAGGGTTAGGGTTAGGGTTAGGGTTTAGGGTTAGGGTTAGGGTTAGGGTTAGGGTTAGGGTTAGGGTTAGGGTTAGGGTTAGGGTTAGGGTTAGGGTTAGGGTTAGGGTTAGGGTTAGGGTTAGGGTTAGGGTTAGGGTTAGGGTTAGGGTTAGGGTTAGGGTTAGGGTTAGGGTTAGGGTTAGGGTTAGGGTTAGGGTTAGGGTTAGGGTTAGGGTTAGGGTTAGGGTTAGGGTTAGGGTTAGGGTTAGGGTTAGGGTTAGGGTTAGGGTTAGGGTTAGGGTTAGGGTTAGGGTTAGGGTTAGGGTTAGGGTTAGGGTTAGGGTTAGGGTTAGGGTAACTTCTCTAGCTAGATGAATCAGTGTTTACTTTCTCTTGTTTCTACCTGTTACCAATCTTGAGAAACACATACATTCTCTGTTCACTGTTTCCCGGTCTTACAGAAGTAGATTTCGCCCTGCGAAAGTGCTGTTTTCACAGTGCTAAGTACTCCTAACTCTATGAACAATGTAGGTTTTACCAGTTTTCTAAGTCTCTCTTATTTTCTTGTACTTATACTGGGAATTCTCTGTGTAAACCTCTGTAACTTCTCCAGGTAGGTGAATCACTGTGTACTTTCTCTTGTTTCTATCTGTTACCAATCTTGAGAAACTGATACTTTCTCTGTTCACTGTTTCCCAGTCTTAGAGAAGTAGATTTCTTTCTGTGAAAGTGCTGTTTTCACAGTGCTAAGTACTCCTAACTCTATCAACAATGTAGGTTTTACCAGTTTTCTAAGTCTCTCTTATTTACTTCTACTTATACTTGGAATTCTCTGTGTAAACCTCTGTAACTTCTCCAGGTAGATGAATCACTGTGTACTTTCTCTTGTTTCTATCTGTTACCAATCTTGAGAAACTCATACATTCTCTGTTCCCTGTTTCCCAGTCTTAGAAAAGTAGATTTCTTTCTGCGAAAGTGCTGTTTTGACAGTGCTAAGTACTCCTACCTCTATCAACAATGTAAGTTTTACCAATTCTCTAAGTCTCTCTTATTTTCTTGTACTTATACTTGGAATTCTCTGTCTAAACCTCTGTAACTTCTCTAGGTAGATGAATCACTGTGTACTTTCTCTTGTTTCTATCTGTTACCAATCTTGAGAAACTCATACATTCTCTGTTCACTGTTTCCTGGTCTTAGAGAAGTAGATTTCTTCATGAGAAAGTGATGTTTTCACAATGCTAAGTACTCCCAACTCTATCAACAATGTAGGTTTTACCAGTTTTCTAAGTCTCTCTTATTTACTTGTACTTATACTGGGAATTCTCTGTGTAAACCTCTTTAACTTCTCTAGGTACATGAATCACTGTGTACTTTCTGTTGTTTCTATCTGTTACCTATCTTTAGAAACTGATACTTTCTCTGTTCACTGTTTCCCAGTCTTAGAGAATTACATTTCTTTCTGCGAAAGTGCTGTTTTCACAGTGCTAAGTACTCCTAACTCTATCAACAATGTAGGTTTTACCAGTTTAATAAGTCTCTCTTATTTTCTTGTACTTATACTGGGAATTGTCTGTGTAAACCTCTGTAACTTCTCCAGGTAGATGAATCACTGTGTACTTTCCCTTGTTTCTATCTGTTACCAATCTTGAGAAAGTGATACATTCTCTGTTCACTGTTTCCCCGTCTTAGAGAAGTAGATTTCTTTCTGCGAAAGTGCTGTTTTCACAGTGCTAAGTACTACCAACTCTATCAACAATGTAGGTTTTACCATTTTTCTA